>CAJHQP010011237.1:0-15825 GCA_905132765.1 Moricandia arvensis
ACCTATAGGAAAAGAAAAAAAAGAAGTTGAGAAATGCTCACTAAAATTCCTTTTTTTTATCACAAATATATTACGTAAAGATCAAATGCCCAAAAAAAAACGCTATATCTCCAAGGAATTGAGTTTAAGATTTTAACATTTAAATTAGTTTCAAAAGAGTTTTGGATTTCCAAAAAAAATTCAAACTGATAAACAAAATTTAATTTTTTTGTTTAAATATTTATTTATATATATAAAGTAAGGGAAAAATCTATTAAGATTCTAAAACGAGTTTTTTGACAAAAAAAACATACAAGAAAGAAAATGAGCAAAATAAATTATACAAGAAATAAAAAAACTATTTTACCATTATACATATATAAATAAATATACAGTAAATAATTAAAAAAATATATTATTTATTTTGAAAAAAAAATCAGTTTCAAAATATTTCAATTTTTATGAATTTTTTTTTAAAAAAATATTTTAAAATCTGATAGCTCTTGAAACTATTTTTGAAATTATTATTTGAAAATTTTAAATAGTGATTTTTGAAAATTCTAGACCCTACCCCATAACCGTATCCATAAAATATATAAACTTTAAATGCACATTAATTAATTATACAAATATAAGGTGTGTGTTTTTTGTAAACTAGATACAAGTGAATTTTTCATATTTAATGAAACATTTGTGTCATATTAACTATTATGCTCTATGTTTATAGTAAAAACTTTTTAATACCATACTAGAGATTTTTTCTAAAGTAAAGTTCTTTTATCTATTTAATGGAAACATCTTTCATTGTTTCTTTTTGTATATTCTTTTAATACAAATAAATTATATATGGTTTTTTTTAGAGATTTTTCAAAAAAAATATGTTGCAAAGTTGTAACGGCTTATAGTCGTCGGCTAAGTGGAGAACAGCCTCCTGGTTCGTAGATTCCTAATGCACTTGTTGTCGTTTCGATGCTTTTTAGGTAACAGTAAAAAAAACATCTTATAGCGTCGCATTTGCCGGTTATTACTTGCTGTAGCGACTAAAAAAGAAAATATGTTTTGCCGTGAATATGATGTATTTGTTGTGTTCATAGTTATTATTTTGAATTGATGCTGCTACAAAGAATTCACTATGATTAGTCCATTAATTCTGAATAAATTCATGAAAATATATAAGAAAAAGTGTCCAAAATTGAATTTTCTCTCTCTAAACACTCTAACCTTCTCTCTAGTTCTTCCAAAAGAGATCTTGTTTCTGGTGGCTGGTGTGCATGCCACACTCTTAGCGTGACATGTGGAAGGGTAGTAAATTTCAGAATCAGAACATGCATCTTGCGTTTATCTATATTTTGTTGGGTTTGAGTGGACCTGTTGTATTGGATTATGTTTACACTTATATTTGGCTTTGTCCCTAATATATTGGGTTGACAAAAAAATATAAGAAAAAGTGTCCTAACGGGTCAATACTGAGGAGATGAAAGATGGAGCCATCAATACTAAATAATAAGGATTAATTTAGAAGTTCCTAAACTATGCTACTTCATTCTCAATATTCCCAACCAATCATTTTGACACATCATTCCGACCCTTACTCATTATACTAGGGGCAGAGCCCCGCGCAAGCGCGGGGTCAGCACGTAGTTATTATTTTACCTCTATATGTAAATGTTATGCTTTGTTTGTGTAATTAGCCTTTTGCCGTGGCTACTGATTTTCTAAGATTTGTATTGTAATATGGTTGAGATGTGAAGATGAACTGTTTTATTTTTTAGCGGTTGGTGTTGTGTATACGTTGTTTGTGTAAAGTATTTAACATTTTGGAGACTTTTATAAAATAAAAATAATGATTGTACTCTTAATTTTAGAGGTTTTTTTGCTTTTTATTTTTTTGTTGTAATTTTAAATTAGTAGTAACATGTTTATCAAATGCATATGGTATGTTTTAGTGTTTGTTGGAACTTAACTAACTAAAAATATAGGGAAGAAAGTACTTTCGTGAAAAACAATTTTTACTGGGTGGATTGTAGTTTAACATATCAGCATAGTATTATTGAAATCAAATTATTTTCGGTATTATTGAAATGTTTTGTCTTAATGACTTTAACTTGACATCAAAATTTCATGTAATATTTCTCTTGAATTACCATAAGACAAGATAACAAAATCTGAAATGATCAAACCATTCATAAATTAGAGAAAAATCTAAGTTTATAATTTGATGTGTTTTTAACTTTAAAAAACGAAACCTGAAGAATGTTTCAAAGTAATATAGCTTTGTAAATTCTCTGTAGACAATCAAGAACATATTCAAGATACATCAATCGTTTTCCCGTATATAACAACAGCCATTGTTACCACTAAATCTTATTCTCTTCTTTCCCTAAGTCATGAACCCCTTGAACGTTATCAAACACGTAATTTTTTTTAAAAACATCACCTTATTAGGTCAAACAACCATTCTCTAGCATTTCATCAAGAACCTTGTCTCCTTTAACAATCCTTCGATCAAAACGTTATGCGTGAAAACATTTGGCTGGCATTTCCTTTGAACCATGTCGTCTCATATCCAGCCAGCCTCCATCAACTCACCCTTCAAGCACATTCCAAGGAATAATATGCTGCACAGCAAGAGTGGGGAAGAGCCACACCTGGCCAAGACGCAAATCACCACCTCCATATGAACATTGACATCTCAATCTCCTATTGGTTAAACTCAATAAAGCGAGAAAGATAAAGAGATTTGAGCATATGAAGACACATGACTCTATCGCACAACATATATTCTCAATTAACCTTCAAAATGGCTCGGAGGATACTAAAATATGTATTTCTTTGAATAGCATATACGTACTTGCCTAAAGTCTTTTACTTATATCATTACTTAGGCAGTTTCACCTTTGACCAAGAGCTCCAACAATATCTGGAAAATAAATAGCAATGATCCAAAATGAAAAAATGACATCTCTAGATTGAAATTAAGTAAAAGTGACATGTTTACCACTCTTTCCGCTAATGGTTCCATCTTTGATTGCAGGTATCATCTCAGCCAACTCTTAAAGAAGTAAGGTTAACACCATTGACTGAGGGATCCTCATTGTTCAAGAAAGAAACGATATCACTCATTAGCAAATTTGTTGCGAACTTCAGTTCAACACCTTTGCCAATAACTGCAGTGAAATATTATGCGATATAAGCCATTCATTCCACGTCTTGATATGAATCAAAATTATAGATATCCAGAAAACGCTTAGTTAAAAATATTAGCTCTTTTTCTTTCATTGATATTTAAAAAACGCTTACCAAACTCTTAGAGCATATGGGACTTACATTAGTGTCATTTTCCAGGAAGAACACATGTTGAGTGCCTATTTTCCCTCATTGTTATTGTTTTCTGAACATTTATGATACACTTTGCGGTATCAAACTTGTAAAAGAACAAAGAAAATGAAATACCAAATCATTGACCTGTTCACACCACAAAACCCTATGATCAGCTCTAATTGATAATAATATTGTAAACATTATGATATGTGTGTGTTACATCACATACCTGAGGCGGCCAGATTTCTTCTTATTTGAAGGCTATAAGCAAAGCACTAACACCTAGAAGCTGTAGCTCTCTTCTTGGAATAATTTCCAAAGCCAAGAACCGATCAATTATGTTGATGATGAGGTAAAGTGTCTCAGGAGACGGATCAAACTTGACATGAACGTCTCAGAATCAATCTCATCTTCTCGTTGATGTCAGTATGTGTCTGCATATACATCTGAGGCTTGCTCTCATTCTGCAACAGGAAACAAAACAGAAACATTCACAAAACGTATTGATAAAGCATATTAGAATAAAGGGTCTGACCACAAGTACCTCAACCTCTTTGTAGAAAGCGTACATGTCCTCAACATACTCCACAGCAGCAAGGTCATTGTCTTTGTCCGCGGAATCAATATCAAGAGTCTTGAAGGGAGCAACCTAAATTCAAGTATGTAACCAACCACTCAATCACAAAAAGCATGTTCAAATGCCGATTTGAAAAACCATAGAAACTCACTTAACAAAAAAAAACAAAGAAACTCTTACCTTGCTTCAAGCATTGCGGAAGTGTAAGTAACTTTCTTCTTGGACGCAGCATCGTGTCTCTGATCCTGTTTAGCTTTAGCAACCTCGTTTGTGTCTGGACTGATCGCAATCACTTCGTGAGGCTGCTGCGGCTTAACAACAACTCTTGCTTTATTTTGAACCGCTTCTGTTTTTTGGCTACATCGATTTGCTGTTCCGTGATAAGACAAAGAGGGACAGATTCAATAATCATATGTCGTCTCAAAAATATTTTTGCAAAAAAATGAAGAAGAAAAATGGAACCTTTTGTTAGCGTTTTCAAGCAACTGGGCACGGAAGTTACGGGTCAAGAGGCGATTCAACTTTCCTGCTTTACCTCCGGGAAGAGAAGCGATGTTCCGATGTCGCCAAGACCGCGACGGTTCTTTGCTTCCACGACGGGATCACCTGTTTATTCAAAAACATAATAACCGATTTGAATCAATCAGAAACAACCATACGATCTGAATCGTCGATTATTATGATGATCTTGGGATTAAGGGAAAATGGAATTAAATTTGAGGAGAAAATATACAGGTGAATAAAATAATTAACGGAAGCTTTCTCTTTATAAATATTTATTTTTTCAAGTGGGGCCCATAATATGCTGACGTGGATGCCTTAAGAAGAGAGAAAACTGTGACATTATATATATGATTCCGAACCCACTTTCTTTTAAACCTAAAACCCAATACATTCTTTTTTTTCATATGCAGACCATAATATTTGTTGGAAATAAATATTAAAATAGACCTGAAAAAGTTTTTGTTCCAAAAATAGCACTTAAAGAAAAAAGATCAAAATCGACTTTATTAAAAAAATGTAAATATATATATTTATACTCTTGGGTTAATTAATCTAAACTTAGGGTTTAAGTTATGAGTTGGGTTTTGGAGGTGAAATTTATAATTAAATAAAAATTTAAAAATCTTAAAATTTACAAATAAAAAAGTATATTTTGGTCTTTTTTTCTTGAGTGCTATTTTTGTGATAAAAATTTCAAAAAGTTCTATTTGAGAGATTTGCCCCATATTGTTATTGGGTTATATGAAAACATAATATTTACATTTTTTTCAAACATTGAGTACTCCTTTATTGGATATAGAAATTCAAGAAAATAATGAATGTTGCAGGGTCAGAAGATCAGCTGGTCCAGTTGATCTGCATTCCAAAATTCTCCTGGACCGGTGTTCCTGTTGCGGTGAGTTAAAATTTGAACTACAAATCATCCTCAATTGACTCCAATTTTTCTTTCGTATCTCAAATCACCATATTTATTTTGTGGGTAAACCTAGGAGTGTAGAATGTCATACACTTAGCTATAGCACTCAGATAAGTTAATCACATGGGATATATTGGTTGAAGGGTGAGCCTTCTTTTATGTTAGTTAAAGTGAGAAAATGAATCTAGAGATGATTAACATAGATGGATATGATTTGTACAAGTCTATATTATGTCTCTATTAAGTTCACTTTACGTGTTAGTTTATTACAAAGCTCTTCGTCCATGGCAAATGTTATAGTAGGCAACCATATATTCAGGTTTGTTGTGCCGATTTGCTAAGTTTCTAAAAATTGAAATTAGCAGAGAATCGAAGAGACCGGATGTAGAGATAGTATGATACTAAACCCCACCAAATAAACCCTACTTCATTTTGTCAAAAAGAAAAAACTACTTCATCAAGTCCTCAACGTAGCACTGTAAGCCAATCATCATAACGTAATAAATAGTTAGTTATTTTTTTTTATCAAAAATAGTTAGTTTATGTAAAAAGATTTTGGCTTTGCAGTATGTAAATTAATCACTAAATTACCATGGTTAAGTAAATTAAATCTCTATTCGCGGAATTGTATACGGTTTTCATTTTTTATTATCCAAAACTTTGAATATACAAAAGTTGTGCCATCTTCTTAATTAATAACTAAATAATATTATACTAGTTTAAAGATCTAAGCTTTCTACGGAATGGGCATTGTATATAAAATTATTTTTAAGTGCTATTATTTATTTTACGTTCTTTTACATATTATGAAATAAATAAATATTGAATAATTGAGAAACCATTAGCTATTATGTATACAATTAAATTGAAATAAGTACATAAATCAAATCAAGCACTCTTGTTTAATTATAGTCATTTATGGTAAATAAATCTAAAATAATCATGTTTATCTATTTTGTATGGTATATAGTTAAATTTAAATGAAATTAACATGGATATATAATATGTTTTAATATGACTATCTATTAAATGAGTTTTTTTTTGTGTATATGATTCTATGATCATTTCTATTTTTTATAACAAACTTTAAAACTATAGATAACAAAATTTGTTTGGACTTTAATAGTTTTAATAATTATAATTTCTCTTAAGAACCCAATGCAAATTTTGAAATTAAAATATTAAGTTCTCACTACTTTTTCAATGCAAATCTCAAAATTAAATTATTTATGCCTTTTTATGTGCTATATAGTTTATTAGTATAATATATATTAATCTAAATTCTCTTGTATATTAATAGAAATTCACTTACGTGGACTTTGCTTATGTGTCATTCATAGGTGAAGTTAAAAATTATTCTCTTATTTGATTGGTGTTTGTTTTTAAATTTTCATTTATATAATTGGAATTTTAAAAGGAAATATAATCCTATAGTCACCTAATTTTATCTACATTAACAAACAAACATTTAAACATTTAAAGATAGAGGAATTAACGTAATATATTTATAGAAACAATTAAATATCATATATGCATACATAAATTAGAATATACATATGATATTACAAAAATAATTTTATAAACGATTTTAAACATATTTCTATTAATATTGGATACAAAATTAATCACAAATTATAGAAAACTAACAAACTAAACCTGATAATATTATTTATTCATTGAATGAAAAAATAGTTAAATATACGATTTGAAAAAAATCAATCATTTGACAAATCCCTCTATATATTAAATGAGAAGTACATTTGACACGTGTCGCTCATACAGAGCTTCTCAGCCGAAATAACGCGATTCTATTGGTTGATTTTTTAGAAATTATTTTGATTTATTTTTGTCATCGAGACAACTTAAATGGAAAGAACTATAAACACTTACCTTATATTGTATTCTCGGTTCAAAATACATCTTTTTCCGATGATTTCTCTTTTTAATGCATTGAATACTCACTAAATAAGACAGATCTCACTATAATAGGAAAGTACCATTGATACTAATTCCAAGGAAAACATAATTTAATGACCAATTAACATCAACTTTCCAAATGACTCACATAATTATGTTAATAAATTACTTGCGCAGAATATTAGTTATTACATGTAATAATTAGTTTCTTTATAACAAATAAATTACTTGCGCAAAATATTAATTAATACATGTAATAATTAGTTTCTTTATAAAAAATAAATTACTTGTGCAAGAATTTAATTAATATATTAATAATTAGTTTCTTATTACAATAAATAATGTGCGCAAGAATAATATGAATATCATTTATGAAAATATCAATTTAATATATTTCTTTAAACGCTTTCATTATTTATTGTATGATATTATATTGCGTCATTATTTGAAAACATTCACTTTGTATATATTATATTCACATTCACTTCGATCTTTACCCCTAAGCAGAAACCGTCGGCGCTTTCACTCCCGTTGCAGTTCTATACGGTATTGAAGAGTGTCGAAGCTTTTAGTTCAAATTTATACGTGTGGCTCTGCATGTTCTACTGCTTCTCCACCTTGGTAATGCCGATCCTTCTCTTTTTAACATGATTTCCAAAGCAACAACAGAAAAAGGATATCTCACGAAATTGATAAATTTAGTTTCTCAAGTCTTAGATGTAATGTCCAGTTTTGACCACAAGTCTTTTTGCATTGTTCTTGTCCACAGGTCAAACATATTGGCCAGAGCTCCTCTGCTTTGGGGATCGTGAATTCTACAAAGATTGGTGGAATGCAAAAAGCGTCGGTGATGTGAGTTGTCATTAATATTTCCTTACTCAAAAGCATATGATGTTTATTGTTACTAGCAAACATTCATGTTTTCATTTTCTTCCTTTATCAGTATTGGGAGAATGTGGAATATGGGTATGGTCTTTTCCTAAACATCTCTTTTTCTATACAAAATAAAAGAAGAAAGCTAATTGAGATCTTGTTTTTTCTAACAGCCTGTTCATAAATGGATGATTCGACATGTATACTTTTCGTGCCTGCGCAGAAAACATACTAACGTGAGTGATATATATATATATTAGTGATTTGTGGATCGTGGATTTTTTTTGTTGCTTCATAAGTTTAAGCCTCCACTCATTTTGTTCAAGGTACCTGCCATTATCATTGTTTTTCTTAGTCGTCTGCAGTCTTTCATGAGGTATATACGACATTGCCCTGTCTTTAGACACATGAAACGTTGTTGAAAGAAAGGCTAACACTCGAAGTATTGTTCTTACATACATTCTCGTGTTACAAAATTTCCTTGTAGTTATGCATCGCAGTTCCTTGTCGTCCTCTTCAAGCTATGAGTTTCTTAGGGATTATGTTTCAGGTAAAATAAAATTCACATAACTTCGCGCAGTCGATTTTCAAACAACCTTGAAGCTTCTGTCACTTTAGTCACATTTTCTGATCATCCAATGTGTTTTGAGTAGGTGCTTTGGTCTTTATCAACAAACTATCTACAAGAAAGGTTTGGCTCCATGGTATGCTCTCTAAACTCGAAAGACCAAATAGTTCTTTTTGTGGAGCCACCTACATCTTATCTTTTTGGTTGAAACTTCTTAAAAAAGGATTACTCTGTTTGGAATGTGATCATTAGGTGGGAAACATGATATTCTGGTTCCCGAACTTGGACAATGTGGGTGTTCTAGACGATGATAATAGTTGTTCAAAGAGACTTGGCTCCACTTGGGAAGTTGACCTTGGTGGTAAGGTCAATGGAGCAGTAGAAACTTGCCGGGGTGAAGATGAAGCGTGTGATGTCAAAGCGTTTAAGGAACTACTTCATTTCTCTCGCCCGCACATAGCAAAGCATTAAATCCTGAAGAATGTGCTTGGGCATACGGTATGAATGTCTTTGATCTAAAAGCTTGGAGAAAGACAAACATCAGAGAAACTTATCATTCCTGGTTAAGAGAGGTATCATCAAAGAAGCTCTTCGCCCCTTGTTTTTTTTCTTAAACAGAATCTTAAAGGTTATCTCACTCTCTTACTCTGTTTCCTTTTGGTTTTGAGCAGAATCTGAAGTCGAATCTGACAATGTGGAAGCTTGGAACATTGCCTCCAGCTCTTATCGCGTTTAAGGGGCACGTCCACATAATAGACTCGTCATGGCATATGCTTGGGTTAGGCTATCAGACCAGAGCAACATAGAGAATATCAGCAAAGATGCAGTGATCTACTATAATGGACAATCAAAGCCGTGGCTGGAGATAGGTTTGAGCATCTCCGGCCATTCTGGACAAAATACGTGAACTACTCAATGACTTCATCAGGAACTGTCACATCTGGAATAGCAAAAACCGATACTTTCAGATGGATATATAAGACAGAGAAAGACATTAGGAAGAGAAGAGATGAAACAGGAGCAGTGCAGGTTTTGCTCACTCTAAAAAAGAGATAAAAGAATCATTGTAAAAAGGATTCACAGAAGATTATTTTCCTACAATACATAAGAAACTTGTTGTAGAGCGAAGGGATGCAGCATAAGAGTAAGGGAGAGATAAAAGAATCATTGTTTCTGTAGAATAGAAGGTACCCTTTCCTTGAAATTCTTTCGGAGAATACAAACTCGAGAGTGTTTTATAAGAAGGAGAAAGATTGGATTAATATTTATTTGTTTTGGTTATTAAGGGATAACCAAAAAGGTTAGTTGTTGATAGTCCGAAGAACAATGTAACACACTTTTGCTACACATTTCTTATTATATCATTCCGGTTCTCTGAAAAATGTATCTTCTTTCTCTTAGCTTCAGTGACTCATTTGAAGCTGTGATTTGTAATGAATTACTTTGATGTTATAAGATGTTAGTGTGTGTGTATGCATGCTTTACTAATCTGATTCACGTCTTTTTTGTATTTTCGCTACATACTTGGGCCGGCCGACCTATTTAGCCCAAGTTTCGGGAAATCCTACTATATATTAATTGAGAAGTCACTTAAGTGACTTTTGCTTATGTGTCGATCACTGGTGAAGTTTAGAATTAATTCTCTTAATTTGGTTGGTTGTTGGTATTTGAATTTTCATTTATTTAATTAAAGTTTTAAATAGAAAACTAATCCTAAAATTAACTAATCTAATCTATATTACCAAACAAAGAATTAAACTTCTAAATATAGATGAATTAACATATTTTTATGGAAACAATTAAATATCATAAATTACATTATAGAAATTTATAATATACATATACATACATATTATATTATAGAAATAATTATATAAACGATTTAAACATATTTCTATTAATAGTAGACAATAATCATAGAGTGAAAAAGTCGAAAACTAATTAACCTACACCTTATATACATATATTTCTAAAATGTGTCAAATGAATGCAAACAATCAAATATACAATTTTAAAAACTTCCACTCACTTTTCAATGGAGTTTTGATAGTATGTTGAACTATTATTATTATATTGTAAAATAACATTATCAAAGAAATAATATTATAATATAAAACTGAAATAGTAAAAATGTTATATTATTTTTTACTTAATAGAAAATTCATGGATTAATATAGTATTAACTATATTCATATATTCATATAGATTTGATTATAATAAATTGGCATGCTTATTTTAATAGAAAAATGAGATATAAATAAAAACACAAGTGAATAATAAAACTTGTTTTTTGTTATTTTAGTTTACCTTACTTAAGTTTTTATTTGTTTGACGAAATATATTAGTTTCACATATTATTATAACTATGAATTAATTTTTATGTGTTTTTAAAACACGAATACAAATTGAGTAAGGAAGATAAAAAATGAAAGATATAAAATTGATGGGTTAATGAAAATTATAATGTAAATTGAATTTAAAAGAAAATTATTACAAAATAATGATATGTATTAAGTTGTTGAATTTAATACATAGAGTGAATTTGAGACCATTGATTGGTCGATTTAATACCATAGAGTGAATTTAAGAAATTATTACAAAAACGTAGAGTGAATTTGAGACATTTGATTGGTCGATTTTTTGAATTTAAATCTTCCTTTTTGCAGGTCTTTCAGGAAGAGCTATGCTTAAATAAAGTATCAAGAGTAGAGTTCCATCCCCTTGGTGTCATTGGAGCTATAGTCCCATGGAATTATCCGTTCCACATATCTTCAACCCTATGCTGGCTGCAGTACGTCTTCTCAGGGAATGACATTGTTATTAAGGTATTACGTATGCCTTTTATATCACTATAATTCCATGACCCTTTTTGATTTTATCTTCCAAAGACAATACCATTCATCAAATCCCAATTATTCAAGCAGCTTTAGCTGCTGTTAGAGCACCTGAAAATCATCTACATAACACAACCAAAAAAAATAACATCTACATAACACAACCAAAAAACATTTTCAAAGAAAGATAATAGTAATTAAGGACTCGCAAAAGTATAGTATAATAGTAATCAAATGATCGTCTTTTTTGTTACAATTGGTAATCAAGAATCTATTCTCGGGAGTACCAGCATTTCGTTGAGGAAACGTAAGACACTTGGATCACCTCCATCAGTGAATTCAAAGCCAAGACAAAAGAAAGGTAACAACGGGTTTAAACAATGAATCGGTATAGATATTCTAATGGTACTCTTTCAAAGTGCGACTAAACTTAAACAAATTTCAACAGCAACACAAGGTCTTGGCATCAAAAGGACAATCAACTTCTGGTCTTCCACCAATGTTGTAAGCAGATGCAATCCGGAAGGTATTTTTTTTGCCTTGTTTTAAATCGTAGTAATATGATGACTATCGAAAGGTAAATACTAATATTATACCTATTTCATGAATTTCTTTGAGCTAGACATTTGTTTATATGTTTAAATTAATCTTTTCAGCTACTCAGTGTCCATTCCAGCAACCAAAACAAATGAATTCATTCCTCCACCAAGGTTCATCGTTGAGGATCATCTGAAGGTAAAAATGAGGAACAAGTATAAACAAAAGTGAAAGACTATATAGCAAAGTGTAAGAAAGCTGACTCACCAACCAACAACTGCTATCAATATTTCCTTCCAGAATTTCGGTAAAGTCCACAAAATACTTCTCAGGAACTTCACTTGGAAACTCATCAGTTTTCCAACAAAAGTTGTTGGATAGAAACCAATTTTGTATTGATGCGAGGTTGTACGATATTCACCAATAGCATCGTAGACCTTGAACAACTAGATGACAATTGCATCCCCCTCATGTAGCTTGCCTCACCCCTATCGTCTTTATCTTGATACTGAAGTTACTTTATTCCATCTCGTCGTGTAAAATTCGAGTACCAACATTTTCATGTGCCTGATGTTTTCTCCCAAAGACGGTGGTCTTATGATATAAAATCCGTTATTGCTAAAAATTTTCACCACTTAATCCATAATTTAAATATGTTTATGCCCGCACAGTGGCGGATCTAGAGAATTTAATCGGGGACACAACTAACAAACTTTAAAACTAGACGGGGCATTATCATAAAATTTGAGCTAATACTTCAAAAATATTCAAGATTTAAACTAAATGCTTAAACAAAATCAAAAATATAGTCGGGGGTACGTGCCCCCGTACGTCTTTAGCTACATCCGCCTCTGCCGCAGCAGGTGCGTGAGCGAGGGTCACCTTAGTATATGACTAAACTATGATCGAGTTACCAGTACAAGTAAGTATTGGCGTTCATATTTGATGTTCTACAAACACAATCAGCCATATTTTATAGTGTGCTTATTGAGTGATTTTACGCTTGATATTTCTCCTTTCAAGACAGAGATCATGTGAAGTATTATATCAACCAGAGACATGGAGCAGTTAGAATCACATCTCGGTGCACTTTTACTTGGTTTCAGATAAGTATTTATTTTCTGTTATATAAAGGTAACTAAATTTTGATAAGTACTTCTGGAAGGATCTAGTCAATAATAATTACTATGAAATATGATTATTTTTATATATAAGATGCTTATGCTATAGATGTTTAGTATTATATATGGAAATAAGTTCTTATTAACCCTTATATAATTATGAGAGGTTTAAGTCACAAGTTTGACCATAAAACTTTAAAAAATATCTAAAATGTTCATTATGAATTTGTGTTTGAAGATTACATGAAATCATCAGTATCTGCTAAGAAACAAATATATTGGATTCAATTTATTGAGAAGTATATGTCTTGAGGACACATTAAAACCCAAATATAATATATATGATATCTGTTATACTCTATTCTTGAAGTGAACTGTTGATATCAAAAGATACACTTAAGTATACGAATAAAATGGCAGGAATATGGAATGAAGTGAGTGGCATATGGATAGGTCAAAACCAAACTCTCTTTTGAACTTATATATCTCACTATTGAAGATGAGAAATGAATATGTAATAACACCAAAATTATCATCTAAAAATGAAAGAACGATGTAAATATAGTATTGGAGTATAAAGAAGTACGAAATCGTAAAAAAATAAATTAGTGACTTGCTTATCGGGAACACATGTTTATCACTAACGCGTTATACTTTCCAAGTCTCAAATGTGAAAAGATCGTAGGTATCACACGCATGAACATTTAAGCCGGTATGTGTTGATTCATCAGTGAGGATTCCAATTCAGAGTAGCATGACCTAGAGTCATTCTAACTCGAGGGGAGAATTAGAGTCTCACATCCCTATTAATAGAACACCAGGAGTATGTCCCACACTGGAACAGTAGAATTAAGAGTCAGTATAAGTTAAAACCAGAGAATTTCCTTAATAGGTGTCTGAGACATAAGTTAAAGAGAAATGTTAATACCTCAATTAAGAGTATTACCAAGAACAATTGTATCTGACTTCACAATGATAGAATATAGATTATGTAATATAGTAAACCAGAAGTTTACTGAAAATTTAATGTTTGGCAATTTGGTATACATCGAGTTAGTAATGATGTGAAAGATAATCATATGGACCATTTGTGGAAAGAACTAGAAATGTTTTTACGAATGATGCTATATGTTTGTTTGCTCTACAAAGCAATGTATAGTACAGTAATCAACAGTCAAATATATTTGAATCTATTGACAAGAAATGGTTTGTGGCTTGATCACCCACTGTGACTGATTATGCACCGTATGTTATTAGATGAATGCATCAACAAGAAGTTTGTATCAATCCATGTCGAGTTAGATCTGCAACCTGGAGTCTTACGAGACTAATATTTTGTAAAGACTGCGAATCATAGCTTGATGTTATTTTATGCATGTGAGATACATGATGACATCTTGATATATAATGTATCACACGTAAGATGCATCAGCCTGATTCGCATAACCACGGAGTACGAAAGACTCTTCCCATCAAATGTTTGGTCAGAACTCAAAGATCCCCATCTAGAAAAATACTCGTAGTTTTGCTCCACACACGCTAAAAGATGAGAACCTCAAAGAGGGTTATTGAATATATGGAGATATGATCTCCATTGATGATATAACTGATTTTATAAGATTATTTAAGACTCAAGTTAGTCTACCACAATAGGAGAGAAAATAAATAACTGTAAATTGATGAGTGAAATGAATTATCATGATCCTCGGATATATATTCCAAAAGGAATGTTATGGAGATATATCTATTACTAGATATTAACATATTGAGGTTTTGCCAGACACCATTTACTAACCCTAAAGTAAAGTGAGTTAAGTCACACGTACCAGCGTAAATGCTCTTAGGTCAAAATGATGTCCAGAAGGACAATATCAAACTGCTAATATGATCTAAAGAGGTGCCTGGAGCGTGATAGACTATCGTTCCAATATAATATCTTGAAAAGAAAAGGATCAGAGAGAAATGGCAATCGAGGAATGAATATAAGGATCTCAAGAAGAGATAGAATTGAGCAAGAAATAATTGCATGTACTTGAGAATAAAGAGAATCTTAAATAACTACTGTAATGTATGGACTGGGGTGGTTCCAGTACGTTCAGGTTCGGAGTCGGTGATATTTCAGATATTTCGGGTATTTCGGATAAGACAGAACCGTTCGGGGTAGTTTTTGTACTTCAGTCGGGGATTGGCGATAGTGTTATGTCGGATTCGGTATTCGGTCGCGGTGTTTTGGATATTTACATTTTGAAAGATATTCATTTTTCAAGCTCTGTGTATATAAAAATATAAATTTCACTTAACGGATTTTTTATTTAATAGATTGATGATAATAGATTTGAGATAATATTTAAAATTAAAAGCCACTAATTGGTATTGTTTTAATTTTAGATATACTGGTTGTTATGCATGAAACAAAAGCTTGCACACAGTTGATAGTGAGAATCAAATCATTTTATTCGTAATATATGGAGTATATGATTAACAGTATTTATACCAGTCAATATAGTGATATCTTATACAATAAAGATAGATTTGTCTCTCTCACAATGTGCCACACATCATAGAGTAAGAGGGAGCACAACATGCCACGGGACAGGGAGTTATTTTATCTTACGTGATGTGTCTGCTGATCTGAAATCTGAGGGCGCTGATGTATATGTTGTGATCTCAGTGTCTTC
>CAJHQP010011238.1:0-15825 GCA_905132765.1 Moricandia arvensis
TGTTGAGAGAGTTGGTATACAAATGAGGAAACGAGAAATGAGGTTTGGCGTGGCTCGGTGAGCTTGGCCGTGAGATAAAAGTCGGACAGAAAATACAGAATGTAGATCCTAATTTTGGTCGCCTTGTAGTAAGTGTTTTCTTTCGCCCCCCTTCCTTGTTGCTTCTTCCTCTCTCTTTATAGTATGCTCTCCTCCCCCTTGAAAGCTTAGGTCAATATCCCTTAAGAGGCCCCTCCTCAGTGGGCTCTCTGATCGGCCCATTGAAGTGCACATTGTTTGGTTACTGTTTGCCATTTATCCGCGGGGCTAGTCGATCTTGGGCTGAGCCGAAGCGTGATCGGCCGTTGGGCCGGCCTAGATTGCTCCTGAGTGGGCTGCGCCTGTTATCCAGTAGGCCTTGAAGAATGGGACGTTCCACCTCCTACACTCCACATGCTTCCTTTTCTAATTTTAAAAAATTGGTATATTTTTTGTACAAAAAAGAGTAGATTTGTATTCTGAAAATGGCTTTGACGTTACTGACGCTGAATGTACGTAGAACATATTTGGTTTTTGTTTGTACACTTAAAACTCAAAATATTATGAAAAGATGAGACGATTGAGAATTGGAAAGACATATCTATTTGAAAAGAAAAACTGAAATATTTGGAATAAACATATTGAAATTGTGCCATAAAAGTAGGGAACGTGGGATTACTTTTTCAACCGTTGATATAATTAATTTTGTACTTAATTCATATTTTTAAATATTGTGGTGATGATGTATTTTTAATTTTGTTTTTTAAAAAATATAAACACATGTCAAAATTTTATTGGCCAAGTGACTTGTGTTTTAGTATATAAAAGATGTTGCATGTTTTCTCAATACTTACCCATGGTCTTCGTGTTTTTAAATTAAGTATAATACTTCATTACATAATAAATCAGGAGAAAGCATCTGATGTTGCTAGAGCTAAAATGCACAAGGATACAAGAAAAAGATGAACCACAACAAAAACTGGTATAACTTTATAGATTGGTTGTTATTGAGTTTTTCAAAATCAGCAGGCGTTCTAAAAAAAAAAAAGAAACACATGAGGTGAATGTTATTAGACTAAATGCTAAAACAGGATGTTAGTGCTGTTTCCTCTCATTTAGTTTCATATTCTTTTGATTTTTTTTTAAAATTTGTTTAAAACAATTTACAATGTATTAAGCCTTCAAACGTCAATAATTTACAGTTCAGAGTTATAGAAAAGATATGACAAAACTACAAACGGGAAAAAATAGAAGCTACAACCATTTGGTCATGTTCTAGTCTCCTTCAAGATGTATAAGGTTAAAGCCATGAATACTCAAATATGAAATATTGGGTAGATAAATCTGAGCGAGAATTCTATGTAATGACTATGTAAAAACATGTTAACATATTTTATGAACAAACTTTTGCTGATATCTGATATCTAATTATTGATCACATCATGAATCAAAAGTACAATATAATAATCACTATCTCGCCTTATGCGGGGTGAACGTTGTATATAAAAATTATTTTTACGTACTATTACTTATTTAATCTTTTTTTACATATTATAAAACTAAAAAATAAAAAATATATATTACTTAACTTAAAAACATTAACTATTATTATATATAATTAAATTAGCGCAAAAATCTCAAAACAATTTGTTTATTTGTAATCATTTTATGCAAATATGGAAATAATGCAAATATGAAAATATTCTAATAATCTAACTTGATGCAAATGAAATATGCTATATATACGGTTTCAAGCCTAATGGATTATAGTGAATAGGAAGCATATATATGTAAATATACTAGAACTCAAATATTAGCTATTCTGACCCTTTTAACTCCAACTCTCGTATGCGAGCAAAACGAAAGACCATCGATCGACGGCTATGGCCTAGGTGAAATCAGAAGGAAGTGTGAAAGAGATTTGATAAGTACACCAGACTTATTAGACCAGCCATCGCATACTTCTAACATCCTAGTTTGATGGAGTCTAATCTGGCACAGAACATACTCCCGTAGTCTTCTATGTCCTACTTTTGAGATCTTAGTTAGCTACTCTAGAATGCAAGAACTAAGCACAACTTAATTGACGAATAGTAACTTAACTAGCAACCCTACTTTTTGGGTTAATCCATGATTGATATCATTCAACCCTAAATCTAGTTGATGACTACTCAAACATAATCAAAGAAAGAACAATAGTCTGAATAGAAAGCATAAATAAAATACTAGGGTTCCAATAAAAATCTCCCTAAGGAGATGAATCTTCTCCCCTAAAAACCTAAAACTATAAAGCTTTGTAATTTGTGTTAAGCCTTGCCTACGCTTGTACTTGCACACTCTGCATGCTCTCAATACATAAGAATAAATATAGAAACCCTAAAACCTAGGTCAAAACTTGTCAAGGGCATTCTTGTCATTTGTCTTCTAAACTTGGGCTTTTCAATCGAATGTCTTGCGAGTTGGGTATAGATCGATGGCAAGTGAGCAACATCGATCGACCCTGGTCTTTCATCATCGGTCGACGCCAAGGTTATGTCGTCGATCAATGATAGTCTTGTACTTCGACTCCTCACATAGTCATGTACGGATTCTTCTCCTCTAAATGATCCAAAAGCTCCAAGTATGTCTATTTATCTCCAAAACCTCCCTGGACATGTAAATACTCTAAAACATATCTTACACACACATAATAGACCCTAAATAGAGCCTAGAACATGGCCTAAAACTAGCAATAAATAGGCTATATCATCTACGCCTGACGAAAATCCCGAGAAGTCTTCTTAGGCCTGAAACTTAGCTTCTAGTTTGTTTTGTTTTGTATGTTTCCAAAATTTGCATCATTGGTAGGGGTTTTACTTTTTTGGCTCTTTTGGGCCTTTTTAGACTTAATGGACCTTCATGCCCCTAGCTATTGGACCCTCCTTTGAAATGCATTTTTCGAGCGTTTTATCTTTTGATGTTAGTAGCTTCCTCAGAAGGTCAGCATCTATAAGGTTGGCTTCTTGAGACCTTAAGAAACTAGTTATCTTTTTGACCCATAGGTCTTCTGAAGTTCCGACCTGTCTTAGGGATCCTGGAACTGGCATCTTGGACCTACAAGGGGGTCTTTCTTCCGTGATGACCCATAAGTCTGTTGGGGTCACATCAATCCTAGAAGCTTGGATGTCATTCTCCTGGGGAAATTCTTCGCTATGCTTCTTGTCGGCCCGGAGGCGCTTTAGTGAAGCTTAAAGGTGCTGATTCTTTGTATTATCTGATTTGAAACCGGAGGTTGTTGAGTATAGGATCAGAGACTCGTGATATTTTGAACCCGGAGGCTACTCCGGGATTATCGCATTATGCTTCCTGTTGGAGGGCTTCTGTTGTTAATAATGTTGTAAGTTTGTAAACTTAGATGTACATATAGTTAGGTATCCTATTCCACCTCCCTTATGTAGGTTACTGGCGTTGTTCTCTTTGTGAGTTCGCATACTCTATGTTTCGAACCTGGGGATTTTTTTCTTCGAGACCGTACTCCGCCTTCCGCAGGTTGGCTACTACGGTATCGGTATAGACGAAGCTATCTGTCCCTCGGAAGTAGGCCACTATCGATGTCTTACTGTGCTGCACTCTGCTTCCTGCAGAAAGCCAGTGTCAGACTTTTTCCTCGTGATGGTGTGACTTTAATTGGGGTGGTGATTCAAGCGCCATTCTTACTACTTTACACGTCTAGATAAGTAGGGTTTTGAGTGTGCTTGTGTAATACGGACTGTGCACTTTTGCTCCACATATCAATCCTGGGGGTTTTTTTTTCACAATACTCTACAAGTTGTACTTCGTGCTACCGGCAATGTTTTCTAGAACATAGCGTTTTAATGTAGGAATACACACATTTCGTACTTGGGGTCCTGGCATATGTTATGGCTCGTGGCCTTTATGCATGAACTAGGTATTTTTGACAGCCTACTCAGGCTTGCGCAGGCCTATTCCTGCTTAAGTCGTATACGAATTTTCATTAACATTGTGGGCGTGCCACTTAGATGAAGGGTTGGCAAGGATCAGAAGTAATTTGAGATTTGATCCAGCTCTTATGCCCTTCAAGTATTGTCTGTATTTATGCTGCTCCTTTAGTTGAAACTAGTTTTATTAGATAGGCTTAGTCCGAATACGTTTAGCATAAATAGGAGTAGTAAACCATAATGTAAATAATAGATAGCAACACAATAAAAAGCGTGATCCAAAGATCATATTAAAAGTGATAATTTTTGAGGTGCATGGCATTCCAGCAGTTCAACTGAATGTTGTCATCGCTGTCTTGCAGCCTATAGGCTCATGCTCTTCGTACCTCGATTACCTTATATGGGCCTTCCCACTCGGGGGCAAGCTTTCCTGCTGGTTTGTCTTTCTTGTTTTCAAAGACTCGTCGGAGAACCCAATCCCCTTGCTAGAAGGTCCTAGTTCTAACTTCTTTATTGTAGCTTATAGTGATACTTTGCTGGTAGGACCAGTTTCTTAGCCTTTTCGCTTCTCTCCTTTCGTCGAGCAGATCGAGGCTTACATCCATTAGCTCTTTGTTTTCTTCAGGAGAGAGGGATTCTGATATGGTCGTTTTTATGTGCACCTCTGTTGGGAGTATTGCCTCTGTCCCGTAGACCAGTGAGTAGGGAGTTTCTTGGGTAGCCATTTTAGGAGTGCTCCAGTAGGCCCAGAGGACTCCATGTAGCTCTTCTTCCTATCTTCCATGGGCATCCTCTAGGCTTTCTTTATCATGTTGACCACCGTCGTGTTGGTGAATTCCGCTTGTCCATTGAACTAAGGATGATTTAGCGTGGCGAAGGTAAGTTTTATGCCCCAATTATTGCAAAATTCTTTGAAGTTATGACTCGTGAATTGGGGTCCGTTGTCGGTGACAATTTCCTGCGGGATCCCAAAATTGGTTATCACGTGAGTCCATAGGATTTTCCCGATCTGGAGATTTATTATCCTGCTCAGTGCTTCTGCTTCCACCCATTTTGAGAATTAGTTGGTTACGACCAAGAGGAAAACCTTTTGCCCTGGCGCCATTGGGAACTTTCCTACTATGTCCATGCCCCATTTCCTGAATGGCCAGAGGGAACTCACAGATTTCATATTTTTTGGAGGAACTTTGGAGACTTGGGCATGTCTTTGGCATAGATCGCAGTATTTGGCTTATCGATTGGTATCTTCTGCCATCATAGCCCAGTAGTAGCCGACCCTTCTAGCTCACAGTACCAGGCTTCGGCCGCTCGAGTAGGAGCCACATTCTCCCTCATGCAATTATTTGAGTATTCTTTCGACCTATCTCGGTGTGATGCACCATAGATAAGGGCCAGAGAATGATTTCCTTAACAGCTTTTCCTGAGCGATGAAGTAACTTGCCACCTGCTTCCTGATTCTCCTGCTTTCATTGCGATTCCCTGGGAGGAAGTCTCTTTCCAGGTATTTGATGATGGGGGTAATCAAGGTTCTTCTTTGACAGCTGTGATTTCCGCAGGTTCTGCTTCCTCCTCTGTTGCTGGCCACTGGAGCACTAGCAAGGGGATACTCATTAGGCTTTGGGTTTCTAGGGCGGACCCTAGGTTGGCCAGAGCGTTCGCCTGGTAATTTTGTTCTTTAGGGATCTGTGTGAGCTTGCAGCTTTGAAATCGTTTGATCAGCCGCTTGGCCATCAATAGATATTTGATCATGCTGGCATATTTAGCTTGATATTCTCTTTGAACTTAGTTGATTATCATCTGAGAGTCGCTGAAGACCTAGATGTTTTCCGCTCCCATCTTTCTAGCGCGTGTTAGTCCTGCAATCAGGGCTTCATACTAACTTTCATTGTTAGTCTCCTTGAAGTTGCATCTTATAGCTTCTGAGGATGTATCCCATGCGGGGGATGTGAGTACTAT
This sequence comes from Moricandia arvensis, assembly GCA_905132765.1. Classification (NCBI taxonomy): domain Eukaryota; kingdom Viridiplantae; phylum Streptophyta; class Magnoliopsida; order Brassicales; family Brassicaceae; genus Moricandia; species Moricandia arvensis. The sequence goes on from CAJHQP010011238.1 coordinate 5,913, forward strand.
CCCTAGTTCTGCTCCTCTTATATTGTTGGACCCCTCTACGTGTAAGGAAGTTCTTCTACTTCTCCTTTATCAATCTGGAGGTTGATATCCCGCTCAAGGTCTGGGAGCATAGTTGCAGAGAATTCGGCCACAAAGTCTGCTAGGACCTGTGATTTGATGGCAGTAGCAGGTTTGCATCCTATCCTCCTAATTCCACTGCCCACTTGGTTAGGCGTCCTGATACTCTCGAGGTGGCTGTAACGATTTTCTGCATCGATGAGAGACTTTCTAACATAGTAGATTGGGAGCCGTTTGTTTTCTTCCTCTCAAACCTGGACGGCACTCACTGCATGCTCTGATACCGTTAGGTAAAGCAACAGAACTTCTCCGGCTAGTGTTTTCGACAGAAGAGGAGGCATGGTGAGGTAATATTTGAGCTCGGAGAGAGCGAATTCACACTTCTCATTCCATTGGAAGTCCTTTGAATTCTTGAGTGCTTCGAAGAAGGAATGAGTTTTGTCAGAAAGCTTGGAGATGAACCTGCTTAGGGCTGCCATTCTCCTAGTTCTTTTGTATTTCTTTTACATTCCTGGGGGAAGGAATAGCATGGATATCCCTTATCTGCTCTAGGTTGGATTCGATCCCCTGGTGGGTCATGATGTATCCCAGGAATTTTCCGGAGCTGATGCCAGAAGAACAGTTTGTAGGATTAAGCTTCATGCCATACTTTCTAAGGGTGGAGAAGGCCTGCTGTAAGTGTGAGATATGATCTTCAGATCAGGGATTTGACGACCATATAATCTATATAAAATTCCATATAACCGATCTGATCTGCAAACATCATGTTCACTTGTCTCTAGTAGGTGGATACGACATTCTTCAGTCCAAAGGGCATGATTTGTAGCAATAGATGCCCAAGGGGGTCATGACGGAGGCCTTCTCTTTGATGTTTCGGGTGCATGAGTATTTGATTATAGCCAGAGAATGCGTCCATAAAACTCATCAATTGTTGTCTTGTCATGGCGTTGATGATCTTATCAGTGTGAGGCAGGGGAAAGGGGTCTTTTGTACCGGATTTGTTGAGATCCATAAAATCTATACACACTTGCCATTTCCCGTTCTTTTTCCTGACCACCACCACCACATTGGCCAACCATTGTGAATAATGCACTTCCCTGATGAATCCGGGGTTCAACAAGTTCTTGACTTCTTCGTTGATGATTGCATCTCTTTCTGGGCCGAACTTTCTCCTTTTTCCCAACAGGCTGTTGTGAGGGGGGGGGTCAACCTCTAGTTTATGCACGATGATCTCTGATTGAATCCCAAGGCATATCCTCGTGGGACCGGGCGAAACAGTCTGAATTGGAGCTGAAGAAGTCTATCATCCTTTGTCTCAATCATGCGGCGCGTTTGGAACATATCTTGAAGTTCCAGGTTGGATTTCCTTCAATCAAGGGCACGTCGTCTGTATCTTCGACCTCTGGCTCCTCTCTGGCCAAAGGCTTATCCTGTAATTGCTATAAGACCTTTGTATTAGCCTTCAGGGTGGTTTGATAGCAGGACCAGGCGTTCTCCTAGTCTCCCTTGATTTCCTTCACGCTTCAGAGGGTAGGAAATTTAACCATCTGACGGAGCGTTGAAGGGACAACCACCATATCATAAATCCAGGGGCTCCGAGTATCATATTGTAGGAAAATTTGCAATCGATGACCAAGAACTTAGTTGGCAGGTTGATTCGTCCAGTGTATATTGGGAGGACAACTTCTGTTGTGATTTGCTTGATTTATCAACTGAAGCCTATGAGTGGAGGGACCTTTCGAGTCAGAGCATCTTCCTCTAGCCTAAAATCGTGATAGGCGGCCAAGAAGATGATGTTAGTGGAGCTTTCATTATTGACCAGTATTCTTTTTATCAAACAATTTGCTACAGTGAGCGATATGACCAAGGCATCGTGATGTGGAGCTAGAACCCTCTCATGCTCCTTGGCCGTAAAATTAATTTTGTCTGTTTCTAGGAGCGGGCTCTTTGGTCTTCTAGACTCCTGAAATTTTTTGGCGTTTCTAGTGTTCTTCAAGGCATCGGGATGTGGAGCTAGAACCCTCTCATGCTCCTTGGCCGTAAAATTAATTTTGTCTGTTTCTAGGAGCGGGCTCTTTGGTCTTCTAGACTCCTGACAATTTTTGGAGTTTCTAGTGTTCTTCGTGGCAACGTGGCCGCTTACTTCCAAGTCGCCGGAGATGACATTAATTACTTTATCCTGTCAAGGGGGCGAGGCAGGGGAAACTCCATTGGGTTGAATAGATGCTTCCTTGTTGAGAAGGATTTTAGCTTTATCAGAGAGGAACTCCTAGGATGTCATTTCTTTAACAGTTCGCTAACCTCCATCCCTAGTGAAGGGAAGAATACTCCGGTCAAGATTACTCCAGGCCTCGGGCATCACACCGGCCTCCAGGTTCCCCCTGTGAGAAGCTCCGGCTCCGACCCCTGTTTCCATCCCTGCCTCCGGGTAAAATGGAAGTTTTCTAATTAAGGGGATTCTTCCATATTTTCGAATATCGAAGAGTTCAACCTACCAAACTGAGATCTACTCGACCATATAAGGGGAACCCAAACCCTAGAAAAGGTATCGACATTCAGAGACTAAGAGATTAGAGCTAGGCGACTAGAACTAGGATTTATACACCAAATGTTGTAGTTTTTCCTCATTGAATTAATAAGACATCTATTTTGTCTCGATTCTTACTTGTCTACAGAGTTTATCTATTGTTCTGTAGTACTGAAAAAGATCCTACACAATAATCCCCTAACAGTCTGGCGCTAGAAGGAGGGGGAGTAATCTTAACTACATGACGATGGCAATATATAAACATGACGAGCAGCCTCTGGCCACCTAAAGGGAGATGAAGCTACAAAACCAATTTGACGCTTTAAAAATCCAAGTGACCGAGCAGCATAAAGCTCAGGAAGCAACCACGGAAAATCCTGAGCTCTTCTCAGAAGTTCAGAGCTTGAAATAGAAACCTGAAGAGCATTCCAAGCTGGAGCCAAGCGTCGAGAAATAGCTCGAAGTGGAGTATATCGTTCTCTGAGACAAAAATCAATCCCTTCACATGAAAGGCAATAAGCAACGATGATTCCTAACCAAGGTTCGGCACATGTTATCTCTGGATACGCCCACCAACGAAGGTGGCGACATCTGACAGCCTCCACCATTGAATGGAGAAACCGATAGGGGATGGCACAACAGGGAAGACTCGAGTACACGTCATATAAGACAGTGACTCCGAGATGGATGCTGAAGAGGAAAACACAGAAGGAGCAACGGCAACAAGGTCCACTGTAACCCCTCACCTAGAGCTGGTGTTCTCCAAAAATAATCAACGCCATCCAATCCATGGTCAAAAATCTTCTAGGGTAAGTTCCTCTAATTTAGATGCCAAAAAAGTTCTCTTTCCCCAACATGAGAATATACGACGGTACTAGCGATCCAGATATTCTTGTCGCTCAATACAAGCAACATTTTGCCCAACTTAGAAATCCAAAAAGAACTAAGAGAGGCACCGTGTGCAAAGTTTTTGGCTCGATCCTATCGGGGCCTGCCCTGAAATGGTACTTCAACCTACCCAATGGGTCTATACGCTCTTTTGCAACCCTCGCTGATAAATTCAAGGAGCAGTTTGCAAGCAGCAGGAGTCTGGAGAAAACCTCGGAAGATCTCTACGAGATCCTCCAGCATCGAGACGAGCCACTACGCAACTACATAGCGCGCTTCAACCAAGAAAAAGTGACCATCATAGGATGCAACACCTCAATCGTAATCTCGGCCTTCAAGAGAAGCGTGCTCTCTGACGGGAACCTATACAGAGAGCGGACCAAATACCAATGTAAGATTATGGAAGACTATTGTCCCAAGCCTGGGCGCAGGTGAAGTGGGAAGAAGACGTCGCGAGTCGAGCTAAGGTCTAGCAGAAACATGAGCAAAAGAATGTCAAACAAGATAAAAATGACCGAGATGAGAGATCCTATCAAGGTCAGTAAAATAGGCAGGGAATAATAAACGGGCCAGGTATCAGAACCGACCCCTAGAGAAAGCCAAAGGGATGACAATGTCCATGTTCCTTGATATCTTCCACCTCTCTATAATAAAACGAGAGCTAATCAATGTTCTCGAGTGAATGGGCCAGCAGGTCCAATGGCCTTAGAAGATTAAAGCGCTAGACTCCTTCTGGAACCCAAACCGGTGGTGCGACTTCCACAATGACCACAGTCACAAGACAGATAATGGAGCTAGGGAATTTCTAAAGAAAGGACACCTCGGGAAATTCCTTTCCGACAAAGCTAAGAGCCTCCTCAACAAGGAAGCAACCAATCAGCCCACTAGAGCTTCCCCTGCGTCACCACCTGGACAAGATAGAGTAATTAACGTCATTTCTGGCAACTTGGAAGTAAGCGGTGTAAGCCACATGGCCGCAAAGAAGAGCACCAGAAACGCCAATAATGGTCAAGAAATGGCAAGATAGAAGTGCCTACTCCTAGGTACATGTGAGATCAGTTTTACAGACAAGGAACATGAGAGGGTCCTAGTGTAACACCCGTGTTCCGCAATCTGATCTTGATCATTCCAAGGACAAGTTTAGCTAGATTGATAAGACGATCCAGTTAGTGTTGGACTTGTCATCCAAAATCAGCTAGTTGGAGTATGGAATGGCTGATACACGTTTTGGTGGGAACTATTACTGAACCAAACGTGTACTACTAAGCTAAGGAAAATGGCGGGAACAGTTATCTAAAGGTTACTGGGTGGTTACCAAAAACCGTTACTGGGTGGTTACCAAAAACCGTTACTGGGTGGTTACCAAAAACCGTTACTGGGTGGTTACCAAAAACCGTTACTGGGTGGTTACCAAAAACCGTTACTGGGTCCTGGAACTGCTAAGGCGGTTATGGAACTGTCGGGAGCTAAGTAAAACTACCCGAGAGTAGTTACTGATTTATGGGGAAGGAAAAGAAACCGCCATAATCTGTTACTAGGCAGTTGGGCCGAGAGAAAGAAACTGCCGAGGGCGGTTACTGACTTATTCATGGCCCAGGGCAGTTAAGAAAAATGGTTATGGGCAGTTAAGGCCAAGGAGTAACCACCCAAACTTCTTTTTAATAGGGATTTCGTGGACAGACTGAGGGGTAACTTCCCTTGCCCGATTCTGGACAGAAACAAGAGAAAAACAGAGTGAAAATGAAACAGAGGAGAGAGAAACTGATCTGAAGGATAGAGAAGGAAGGGCAGAGAGATGATCCGGGTCTTAGTGATGGCCGCCGGCCATTTTCTCTTTTCTGGGAGTAGTCCTGATCAGTGTCCCGATCGAGTCAAGTCTGATGATCGTCAGGAAAAGCAGTTACAATCGATGATGTGCAAACAAAAGCCAAAGGGGTGGCTTATCGGCCTAATTTGTACAAGATAAAGCTGTATATTGATGGAATACAAGCGATTCTGGACGTTTGGCGGTTAAGACCGATGGGTGATCAAAGGCAGACTATGGAAAAGGACTTCCGAGTAAGTCTGTGGCCAACCAGAATGCTATTTGGATGCTTAATGATGGATCGCAACCGAGGAGGAAAGTGATGGGGGTTACGATCCAGATACGCGTGTCTGATGGGTAAGTAATCTTGTCTGATGGATTGTGAGTCTAGTTAAGGATATATCGGATCTGTCTGAGATTTGTAGACTGGATGGATCCGGATCATTATACTGGTGGATTGTGAGTGTATTCTGGTACAAATTGAGAAGTCTAGGAAGATTAGCAATCGAGTCTGTGGCAAACTAGATGTCATTTGGATGTTGATAGGAACCGAGTATGAGGATCAAGAGGATCGGCATTTATGGGGGGGTATTCTGAAATGAGTCAAGGAATGGTGTATGGGCCGAGTGTGGCTAATCTGCTGATGGTTAGGTATGCGGATTGGGGCACGAGCAGGTTATGGGTAGGATAACTTATGCTATCGATCTTTTCTGGTGAACTGAAGGGTATGTTCGGATCAGTATGGACACTGAGATCCTTTGGATGGAGCGATCAATAAGCGATCAACTATTCTGCTGGAAGGGATAATCGGGAATACTGGGACAAGTCTAGACTGCGAGTAAGTCTTCTCGGTTTGATGGTTGGATCGTATTGGTAGTCTGATCATACCAGTCGAGGCCAATGATCATGACTAATCTTAGGCAAGATCTATGGGCAGAGAGGCCGAGTTTGGAAAGCATGAGATTGGATGTACATTGCTGTGTGTGGGCGATCTTCAACAGTCTGGTGAGGAGTTTACTTACTGGATCAAGGGCATGTGGGCTGAGTATCGTACAAGCTGATCAAGAGTGGACCAGTGACTGAATGAGACGTTTAGCATGGCTAACGTACTGAGTACTGGATGGCTCTATTTGACTGAGTCGTCTCTTCTTGCTACTTGGTCATGTGGGGATTGTTGGTTTAGTAACTAAGTAAAAAGGGGATTCGGTTAAGTTACTGATCGAGCTGAGCTTAGCAAGGGATCATGAAGACAGCACGGATGGAGTGTATGGATGGATGAGCAGTCAACCAGACACCGTAGTGACTTGCTAGGATGCTAGATAGGACATCATGAACACCGTGAACTGAACTGAACCTCATAGAGGAAAACTGGATAAAAACCCTAAGTATAGGGAAAAATCAGTAAAGGACCCTGTTTGGTTGAGGAAACAGACCCATGGACGTACCGACGGTAAGGAAATCCGGTTCGGGTCTAACAAGTGGTATCAGAGCGATTGGGCTTTTAGGATAATGAGTTAAGCAAGAATCAAAATTTTCTAGACCCAGTGGACACGTATGATGCTAAGGGAGAAGCATCGAGGAACTAATCGAGAAACTTGATCTTTGGAATGATCTAGTCGGAGTTACACATGTATGGGCGAGTTGTAATTCATAAGCCTGTCTAGAAAAGAAACTGAAGTAAAGGTCATTTGGGGAATGATCGTGTTGCTGCTTAAAAGGTGCTGGAATAACCAAGTGAGGCATTCAAAAATTTGTCTAAGTTATGGAACGACTTAGAGGTCCATGAAAGTCAATGGATCTGAATTATGAAGTGAAGAATTGGGATGGACTGACCAAGTGTTTTTTGAAGCTTAAGGAATGATAACCGGAGTGAAGTCAAGAGAATCAAGTGGTTCGAGTAAGCCAAAGTTGATTCAGAAATGTCTAAGTAGGACAATGGATTGTCAAGGACCAAGGAGGTCGGATGTGGAGACAAGGATCGGATCATGCTGGAACTGGAACAGACAAATAGTCCCTAAGTGAAACTGGTGTTGACCTAAGGAAGTGATACTTTGGTGAACAAGTGTTCAAGGGAAAATATCCGAACTGATGAGCATGAATGGCATGGTTGGAAACTGGTTTGGACAGGTGGTCCAGGAACTGAGATGAAGGTCTTAACGATGGATGTTAAAAACCTGCGTGTATTGTGGCTAAAGCAATGGACGGATTGCTGAGAGTTAACTGACCGAACTATGAGATCGGGAAACTGAGATGGACAGGTCGTCCATGGAAAAGTCTAAGGATAAATGAGTAAGGCATTGTTTCTGGAATGTGGAGTTAGAGAGAACTTACATTCAATGTGTACTCCTCAGTTGGGAATGCTTAGACAGACTCTAACATTTTTAAGATATGGACAAGCTGGTCCAAGAACTGGAACAGAAAACTCCATGAATGGATTTGGGACATCTGAGTAAGACTTACATGTTACCAAGTGACGATTGTAAGCAAGTCTGTATATAGAGAACATGACAATGGAATTGTCAAAGAGACTAAGCTCGATTGTCTTAGTAGACTTGTACGGTTAGAGAGTTGAGATTATCAGAACAAGGAATTGGAAGTTAGGTGTACTTGCCAAATACTAGTGGGTGATCAAGAAACTACTTGGAGGTAGTAGATGCTATAGACGATGGGTTGTAGTCGGAGTGACGGTGTTAGTCTTGATGATCGATTCCTGTAATGCGAGTGTCTAGATCATTCTAGGTGATTATTGTTGTGATGCTTACTAAGACTTAGATGGATCAAGTAATTGCTGCTCGATGACTTGGAATGATTATGCTAGACGAGCGACTGATTGTTTGTTGGACATGGCGCCTTTGGGAACCGAGTGGGTTTGCCGTAGCGGTCATGTGACTGTGGTTATATGACCTTAGGAATCATGTGGGTTTGCCAAGGCATGTACTGGCGTCTGTCTGTTCTGGCGTCTGTGGAAACCGATAGTTTCCAAGACGTATGTGTTACTGTCATCGCATGTTCTGTTCTGTTATATGTCGGAACCGGAGTGTTCGCCAAGACGTATCTGTTATCGCGTCGATGGGAACTAGTTTAGTTTGCCATCGCCTGTCTGTATTGGTGTCTGCAGAAACGAAGTCTGATATCTGTGGAAACAGTACCTTCCAAGGCATAAACCTGTACTTATTACTGGAAATCAATGAGTTCACTACTGTTGGTTTCTGATCTCGATGAAAGCATGGGTGGGAACTAGTGAAGAGTTTGCCATCACGTGTCTGTTGGATGTCTATTTGTTACGAATGTTCTGGTGTGGTTTCCAACGTAGAGCTTTCCAAGACATGACTCTGGCTGAAATGGGAATTAGATGAGTTCGCCATTACGAATTTTTGGCTTGAGAGGGACCGAGAGTTCGAAAGAAAAATGTGGAAAGGATCAAGTGTTTGATCCAGAAAAGAAAGTTTATAAGGATAAAGAGTGTGATCCAGTGAGGGAAAAAATCTGTAAGGATCAAGAGTGATCCATAAGAGTCAAAGAAGATCAGTAAGGGTCTTAGAAAGTTTGTGACAGTAATAAGTGATCAGAAATCTGGTTAGGATCAGCGAGAGATCCGCGGAAACAACTGTAAAGATCAAGGTGAGAGATCTGTGAGTTATGTAAATGATCAAGTGTCCTAGTATTCAGAGTTCGTCCATGCTAAGGAAAGACCCGAGTATGAACATCAAAGAGTCTAGTTGGTAAATGGACTAAGACTGATTTGGGCTGAACCCTGAAAGGAATAAGATAAAGTCAGAAGAGTGATTGCGATCAGTAAGGAAAGAAGACTAGAAAAACTTAACTATGGTAGTGAGTTAAAACTCTGGGAATTGAGGTAAACCGATCAACACTGTTGGGAGTCAAGTGTTCTCGCCAAAGTGTGGGTCAGATCATGAATAGATTGCTCTGAAATAATAACTACTATGCTTAGTGAGTTGCCGAACTGAACTGAGTCCGTGAGACTGCATGAGTGGTAAAGAGACCAGATCGAGAAAGTCGATAACCAAGACCGAATCCAAGTGTTGTTGTGATCGAGTGTTCATCACCACGGAAATCTGAAAACATCAAAGGTTGAGTGGCCAGAAGTCTATAAACTGAGTTAAAGCAATTGAGTGCCGAAGGTCTTAAATGATCTGAAGAGATAAAACAAGGTTCTATTAACAGCTGATTTTGAGGACGAATTCATTCCAAGTGGGAGAGACTTGTAACACCCGTGTTCTACAATCTGAGTTGGATCAGTCCAAGGAAGGGTTTAGCTGGACTTATCAAACGATCCAGTTAGTGTTGGACTTGTCATCCAAAATCAGCTAGTTGGAGTACGGACTGGCTGATACACGTTTTGATGGGAAATATTACTGAACCAAACGTGTACAGTTAAGCCAAGGAAAATGGCGGTAACGGTTATCTGGAGGTTACTAGGTGGTGACCAAAAACGTTACTGGGTGATTACCAAAAACAGTTACTGGAACTGCTAAGGGAGTTATGGAACTTTCGTGAGTTAAGTAAAACTGCCCGAGACTAGTTACTCATTTATGGAAAAGGAAACCGGCATTGTAATGACCTTGACCAAGAATAAAAAATTCAAGACCTTGACCATGAGTTGGACAAGTCAAGGA
>CAJHQP010011239.1:0-15823 GCA_905132765.1 Moricandia arvensis
CACATGCACCACTTGTCTTCTTATTATGCCATCTCCAAGATTCTCCACACAATCCTTCACGACTACGTACTCTCTGCGTTTGACACTTTTTGCTTTAGTCAGCTTAGCTACGTAGGCTGTCGTGGACCGAACCCGGGACTAGAGTAACGGCTAAAGCGGTTTGAGTAACCGGTTTCCGTTGCGGCGGATTTTGAGATCTCTCATCTCTCTCTGTATTGTTCTTGTAAGTTCTTCATGCTTTTCATCTAAAGTCTCATAATTCTATCAAATCTCACATGGTATCAAAGCATCTCAGCTCTTGAGACCTTATTTTCATCACTCCCTTCTATTACTTCCGCAAATTTTGTTACTTTTACTCTAATTTTTCATTTTTCCTTTTGAAACTTTCGTTCATCCATTGGATACAAGTTGTTTGGAAATGAAAAAAAATTAAAGGTGGCAATTCAAATTATTCTCAAAGCAATTAACTATTTCTTATGGTGAAAACTGGTCAAGACTGCTTTCGGAAGAAGAGGAATCTGGTCACATGTGACGGATGACAAATCTTCAAAGAAAACCAACCTAGGAGAAGATGGTAAAGAAGTTGGTTGGTGAAGGAAAATGGGACAAGGAGGATCTCATGGTGTTTTTCATCATTCAAAATATCCTTGAGGCATCAATCCTTGAAGCTTATTCCTACTGTGAAACTTCCAAAGAGTAGTGGAACACTCTTCAAAAGATGTATAGCAACATTTCAGATCTGAGCAGAGTGTTTAAAGTTAAGAGAGTTATCACCAGCCTCCATCAAAAAGACACAGATTTCAATGAACATTTTGGCAAGTTTAGGGCCTTGTGGGCTGATTTGGAGTTGTTGATGCCGTGTATTGTTAAGCTAGTGTGCTGGTCAAGTTATTCTCAAAGGTGGCAATTCAAGTTATTCTCAAAAGAGTTAACTATCTCTTGTGGTGAAAACTGGTCAAGACTGCTTTCGGAGGAAAAGGACTCTAGTCATATGTGACGGATGACAAATCTTCAAAGAAAACCAACCTAGGAAAGGGTGGTAAAGAAGTTGGTTGGCGATGGAAAATGGGACCAGGAGGATTTCATGGTGTTTTCCATCATTCAAAGTAGCCTTGAGGCCTCAATCCTTGAAGCTTACTACTACTATGAAACTTCCAAAGAGTAGTGGAACACTCTTCAAAAGGTTTATAGCAACATTTCAAATCTGAGCAGAGTATTTAAATTTAAGAGAGTTATCACCACCCTCCATAAAAATGACACATATTTCGACAAACATTTTGACAAGTTTAGGGCCTTGTGGGCTGAGTTGGAGTTGCTGAGGCCGTGTATTGTTGAGCTAGTGTGCTGAATGAGAGGCGTGAGCAAGACAAGGTCTTTGATCTGCTTCTCACTCTAAACTTGGGTTACAATAACCTGATCAAGCACATATTAAGGGCAGAGAAGTTACCAACCTTAGAAGAAGTATGTGCTCAAATCCAGAAGGGAGCAAGGTTCAATGGGTCTTTTTAGAGGCAAACGGGAAACTGGTGTTGGCAAATCAAGCTGAGGGTGTTGCAAACAAGGGCGCCTACAAACCTGAAGACAAAAAGATATGGGTTTGTGATCATTGCAAGAAGAAGGTGCATGGCAAAAACAAGTGTTGGGTACTACACCCTCACCTAGCCTCAAAAGTTCTGAACACCATACAATGATGCAATGACACACTTCTCTGGTGAAATGCGTGAATCATCCAGCAGTTACTCTACCTTGAGGACCACTCAAGATGAAACCATCAAGAGGTCTGACCTTGATTCTCTCATTAAAGCTCTCAAGGAAAACTCTGGTAATTAACAATTATAGTATTTCTTTAAATGTTTCAACTTGTGATACTGTTGTGATGCTGTAACTAGTTCTAGATCGATAAAACTTTTAGTTATAGACTCTGAAGCTAGTCACCATATGATCAGAGATCTATTTTATTAGTGGACATAGTCCATACTTTAGAAAATGTCATGATAGCTAATGGAGAAAGAGTAAAAATTAAACTAGTAGGTGATCTTAGGTTGTTTGATAAAGATTTTAAAGCTTTCTATATGCTTAATTTCACCTCAAACTTGTTATTTTTTAAAAGAGTGACTACTAATTTAAATTGCAATGTTACCTTCACACCTAATGATGTCTACTTTCAGGATGTGATTCTAGTAGGTTGCTTGGCAAATGTGTAACCAAGGGAGGCTTGCACTTACTTGAAGACACTAAGCATGCATCTGATTTATCTTTTGCTTTGAATTATATTTCTAATTTTCGTAAAGAAGTAATCTGGAATGCTAGACTAGGTCATCCTCATTGTCGTGCCTTAAACATCACGTTGCCTAGTATTTCTTTTAAGAATGACCGTGAAGCTTGTATCTTAGGAAAACATTGTAAGACTGTTTTCCTAAATCTACTATCATCTATGAAAATTGCTTTGATTTACTGCATTCTGATGTGTGGACTGTTCCATGTGCATCTAGGGAATATCATAAATATTTTGTGACATTCATAGATGAGAAATCAAAATACACTTGGATCACACAGCTGCAATCAAAGGATAGGGTATTAGAAGGATTTATGGACTTTCAAACCTATCATGTCAAGATAAAAAATTTCAGATCAAATAATGGAGGAGCAATGCATTCAAAAAACACCTAACGGAGCATGGGGCGATCCACCAAACCAATTGCTCATACACCCCACAAAAATGGCATGGCTGAGAGAAAGAACTAACACCTCATGGAAGTTGCAAGGAGCATGATGTTCTATACAAATGTACCAAAGAGGTTCTGGGGAGATGCGGTGATGACAACTTGTTACTTGATCAACAAGATACCCACCAGAATCCTTCATGATCAATCTCCACATGAGGTATTGAATAAGAACTGCCCTTTTATAGATCATTTACGTGTGTTTGGGTGCATGTGTTTGTTTTCGTTCCAGATGAACAAAGAAACAAATTGGAACCTAAAAGTACAAAAGCAATGTTCCTTGGGTACTCTCCTTATCAGAAAGGTTAAAAGTGTTATTCACTAGAGACTAGGAGAGCCTAGGTTCCTAGGGATGTAAAGTTTGTAGAATCCAGAAGCTATTATGGGTGAGCTGAAGAATTTATCCCAATCAGCCTTAGATAGAGCAAACAACCTAAAAATCATTTTGGAAAGCCTTATAATCAGTCAACCTAAGGAGAGTGAGGAAACCATGGAACCTCCTACTCCTCAAGAAGCCGAAGAAGATGTAATAGCAGTCCATCTTGATTATGGGGGGGGAATCAATATGAATCACAAGTTGTACATAATTCAACTTTCCACGATTCAGCTGTCCCCGATTCGAACGATTCCGTTGTCCACGATTCGACTGTCCACGATTCAGCTGTTCACGATTCGACTGCCCACGATTCAGGCGTTCATGATTCAGCTGTCCACGATTTGGATGTCCACGATTCATTTTTCCATGATTCACGTTTTCATGATCAAGATGGAATGCAATAAGTACAACCATTAAAGAGGTGTACAAGGGTGAGGAAACCATTAAAGTGGGTAAATACCAAAGTGTACTTCAACAAAAATGCAGTTGCTCACCCTATCCAAGCTACATGCTCAATGGCACATTATCCTCAAGACCACATTGCTTTTAATGGTAAACTGGATCATGAGTATATTTCAAGGTCATATGAAGAAGCAACATGATGAGTGGAGAGAATCTGTTGGGAATGAAATCAATGCTATGATAGTCAATGATTCTGATTTCGGGCCTTCTGGAAAGCTAATAATCCTCTATTGAAGCCTATGATAGATTTTTGAGAAGTCCGCTTCGTGGTTGGACTGAACTTCACTTCTAAGGACTGAGACTCACAAATGGATGGGCTGAGAAACCTCTATTTTGTAAAATTCATAAATTCTTGGTCCATGAAACTTTTCTTTAAATTTAAAGTCTCACTGATTCCTTGATGAGTTAGCCTTCTTCTAAAATTGGTCCAAAAGATCTTCCGGTTGTGGAGATATTCTCTTGGACTGAACCTATGTCGCTAGTATCTCTAAAGTAGCTGGTTTGGACAGTTTGATTAACCTCTGGTTCAACCATTGATTTGATGGCCTCATCACAACACCTAAGAAACGAATTTTCAAATAATATTATAGAGATACCCACGTGTACACCCATTTTTTTTATTTTGGTTATATTGTTTATTTTTTTTATTATTATAATTTCAAAGATGATAATTAGGACATAACTATTTACAAAAATAAATTAAAATCAAGTATACATTGTTAATTTGGAATATTTTTTTGTTATTGTGACATTTTTAATTTTAAAAGAATTTGCTTATGTTTTCTACAAGTTCTCCCTTTACCCTTTAGTTAAAAAGATCTACTTTATTTCTTCTTCACTATTCTTTTCTAACTTTTTTATGGTATTATTGTGACAACTTGTCCCGCAGACCCTGGTTCACAGCGCTGCAGCGCACCGACCCTAACATCTCCCATGTGCAGTGTGTAGCACAGATAAGTTATTGGTGAAGTTCGAACCCCCGACCTCACTCTTTAACAACCTCCTCACAGGACAAGCTGTCACCAATTGACCTGCAAGTCAATTGGCGAGAGTTTGTCCTGTGGGCGTGTTGTTAAAAGTGAGACCTGATTTCGAGTCTCACCAACAACTTAATTATGGAGTTAATGAGAACTCATAATGGAGGGGTTGGGATCGGTGCGCTGCAGCACTGTGAACCTGAGGTCTACGAGACAGTGAGGTCCACGGGACGGGTTGTCACAATTATATTTATTATTATTTTGATATAACTGTTTCTCTTAGTATGTTATTGTTGAAAATATACATAAAGATGACATTTTCAGTATTGTGTATGACAAATTGGTTTTAGATTCGCTCGAAATTTGTAATCTTTCTCTTGTTGTTACTTTTGTTAATGGTCATAGTATAACATTTTCTTACTGGATAGTGATCTCTTATTTTACGCACAATTTATATCTACAGTTGTCAAGACTATCACTGACATGATGTTTTCCGGCCAGCATCTAGGGATATCAATATATTTTCGCTTTGAGTTTTTTTTTTCCAAGTATACATGTAATGAATATTCCATAACAGTGCTTATATTATTGATTGAGTTTTCCTTCATTAGCAACCTCGTAATTGTTATAACCTACTGTATATATATAGAGAGAGAAATGTGTATAATAAGGAATAAGCTAATCACACATATTACCAGTTTTTTTTAAAGTGACTTACGTTTTGAAAGACGCTGTGTGTAGTGTGTCGTATTTATCATCCACATTATTGATCATGTATAGATGTTGTAGGCTCAATATCTGTCTCACGATTTCAATTTATCAGCAAATTCAAACTACAGATTCCTGATTTTCAATTCTTTCAACATTGGCAAGAGCTTCTATCAAGTGACTAAAAGGAATAAAGAAGAATTGTATCAAAACCTAGCGAGGGAAGATCAACTTACCGAGCAAACACTACAAGAAAACAGCGTTATTCCGACGGTCAAATTCGTCGGAATTTCGTCGGAATACGTAAATTCCGACGGTATTTCGACGAAAAATTTTGTCGGAAATATCTCGTTGGAAAAATGCTTTTCGTCGGAATTTCGTCAAACTTTCCGAGGAAATTACGAGGAAAAGTTTCGTAGGAGATTTCCTCGGAATTGCCTCGGACATTTCCGAGGAATTCGTTCCTCGGAATATTCTGAGGACAATTGTCCTCGGATATTTCCGAGTACCATAAACCCTCGGAAATGCCCTTACCGAGGACTCATTTCCGAGGAAACTCTTTCCTCGAATATTTCCGACGAAACTTAGTCCTCGGAACTTTCCGAGGGATCATTTCCTCGGAAAATTCCGAGGAAAAATATTCCTCGGAAATTTCCGAGAATAACCGTTCGTCAGAAATGTCCGAGGAAAGTGTTTCCTCGGAATAATCGTAAACCAATTTTAAAAAAAAAAATAATTTATATATTTTGTATTTTTTAATTTAATTTTTAAAAACAAAATTTAAGACCAAATAATAGAAAACATATATTATAATAATAAAAGTTTTACAAATTAAAAGAAAAACATTAAACAAGTTTTGTTAAAAAAAACACAAACTAAAACCGGTCGGGGAACATCTGTCTCATCATTTCCATCATTTGTGCATTCGCCCTCTCTGCTGCGTCCACTTTAGCTTGTTGGGCGGCCATCTGGGTCTCCAATGCTGAGATCCGGTCATCCTTGTTCTGTAGCTGCTCCATAATTGCCGGATCAACAAAAGGCGCCGATGAAGAAGAAGCAACCGACGGAGATCGACGACCCAAACCGAACAAACGCCATTTTCTCTTTGGAACCGCGTTAAAAGAAAACATAATGATTTTAGTAGCAGTAAAGATAAAAAAATAAAAATATAGTAAAAATAAAAATGAAGTTCTTACCGATTCAACGAGCTCGTTTATTTGACCTCGAGACAGGTTGCTGGAACCAGCAGTAGTGGCGTCCTCATCAGAGACAAGCTGAGAGAGGCGGAACTCTTCATCATCCTTCTGGCTTTGGACCAGGTCGATCACCTCCCTCACAACACCATCAGAAATCTCGCCGGTCTTTTTGTTGGTATACGCCATCCTCATTAGGGCGAGATCATCAACCGGCACACCATCATTTTCTTCCGCCTAAAAAATGTAAGAAATGCATTAAAAATTAAAATAAAAATGTTTAAAGATTTGAAATACAAAATAGATTTAACTTACCATTCGATCTCCGAGAGTGTGAATACTCTGGGCACCCAAGTTGTGCTTGTACATGCCCTTCCCGCGACGCTCGCTCTTGCGGTTGCTAGAGTTGGTCATCGATCGGTCTTGGGACGTCTCCTTCTCCCAGTGTTGTATCAACTCCGCCCACACCGTCTCGTTAATCGATTTCGGTGTCTTTCCTTTGATCCACTTCTGCTTCCACTCATAGATTTGCTTCCCATAATTATCCATGACTTTGTGGTTGAAGTGGTGACGGATGAAGTCTGTCTGATCAGAATTCCAGTTGAATTCTTGCTGAAAAAATACACAATTAGTAAAACAAATTATGTTAAAGATTACAAAATAAGTTAAAAAAATTAAAATTTACCGCAAACTGACGGAACCACATTTCCCGATCCTCAGAAGGGAAAGTGGAGAAGGTAGGATATCCCTTCTGGAGGGTCGAGTACATCATTCGGTTGATGAAGGTGCTGATCCCGTTCCCCGATCGGTCAAACCTAAGATAAAAGAAAAATAGGAACAAAAAAATATAATGAAACAAAATTTAAAATAAAAACGAAAAAAAAGTTTTACCAAGTTTGGTGATGGCCTTGTGGATACGGAGTGAGAACGAAGATTTTCTCGACCCGGCTGCTGAATCAACCGTTCAACAGTCATAAGAGCATCAGCATTAATGAACCTCCACTTGAGGTTCACAAGCTGAATTTTTTATTATTTTTTTTATTTTTCGTTTGATTTTTTTTTTTTTTAAAATAAATAAATTGCCCAATCGTGGGCTGCCACGTGGCGTGTGGCCCACAAAAAAGTAGTGAACCAGGTTCATGGCAGTGAACTCCTATGACCTGGGTGCACAACTTTTAGATTATTTTATATATTTTTTTTTTGGTAAAAATGTGAACCTCCCTCATCATCCTTTGATGGGGGTGCTCTAACTCCCGGAACAACCGGAGGAACGAGAGGGTGACCATACTCCTCAGCAGCTTGGTTCATAGACGCTGAAGAAGCTCGAGAGCGGGAGGACGAACCACTACGACCTCATGGTGCAGAACGACGAAGTCTAGCTTGGTTCTCGCCACTTTTGTTTTACAAATAGTTTTTAAAAATGACAAATATAAATATGCAAAGGATGTTTTATAAATATAAATATAAAAATCGTTTTATAACTATAAAAAACTTTTTATAAATATAAAAATCGTTTTATATATAAAAAACATTTTAAAAATATAAAAACGTTTTATAAATATAAAAAACGTTTTATATATAGTAAAATCGTTTTATATATAGTAAAAAGTTTTATAAATATTAAAAACGTTTTATATATAGTAAAAACGTTTTATATATAGTAAAGACGTTTTATAACTAGTAAAAACGTTTTATAAATATAAAATGTTTTATAAGTAATAAAAACGTTTTATAACTAGTAAAAACGTTTTATAAATATAAAAATGTTTTATAAGTAGTAAAAACGTTTTATATATAGTAAAATCGTTTTATAAATATAAAAAACGTTTTATAAATAATAAAAAAGTTTTATAAATATTAAAAAACGTTTTATAAACCTTAAAAATAGATTTATAAACCTAACAATCCACAATTCAAACAATCCTAACAATATAATCCTAAATCCTAACAATCCTAACAATCCTAAATCCTAACAAATCTAAATCCAAAAATAACAATCTATCAAACCTAAAATCATCAATTTCATCCAAAAACTTAACAAAAACAACCAAAAAGAAAGGGATAATGATCTTACATGTTTAGGGATAGGTTTGGGGGAGAAATGAAGAAGTTTGACCGGAAATAATGGAGGAAATGAGAAGAGGTTTGCCGGAATTCGAGAGAGAGATAAGATAAATGGGGAAGAAGAAAGGTCTCGGGTAAAATAGACACGAAATATTCCGAGGAACGTGGTCGTCGGAATTTCCTCGGAATTAGTAAACTTGATTTTCGCGAAAATTTTTGGCGGTTCTGTTTCCCGGGTAATGGAATTTCCGAGGAAATTCCGACGAAATAAAAAACCTTCGTCGGAATTTCCTCGGAAAATACCATAAATCGGACAAAAATCGTAGTCTGTGCAGAGCATATTCGTTTTCCTCGGAATTTTCTCGGAAATTTCCGAGGAAATTCCGAGGAAAAGGGAATATGCTCTGCATGTTCCCTTATTGGACAATAATATTTAATTTTCCTCGGAATTTCCTCAGAAATTTCCGAGGAATTTCGAGGAAAACATATTTTAGGGTTTGGAAACATCAAATTGTGAACCCTAGTTCATTTTTTACACAATTCCAAAGTTGTCCAATGCATAACATTGAGAATCCTATCTAAAGATGTGGATAAACCATTAATTACAAAAAGTCGAAATCGATTACAAATATTGTCCTTCCCGTTTATTAAACTGTATAAGTGTTTCTCTTGAAGTGTATGAGTTTCGTTCATACAATCGGAAAAATGTTTATTATTTGAAAATAAACTAACATTTGAAGTAGTACTCAGCAAAGTTTGAAGTTTTTTCATTGATCATCTGTGCGACAATAGATCCTTCCACCTTGCTTAAATTCTTGACCTTCTTCTTTAGATGAAACATATACCGCTCGTAAACATACATCCATCTATACTGCACAGGAACACCAAGTTCCAATTCTCTTGCCAAGTGGATAACAAGATGTTCCATAACATCAAAAAATGATGGAGGAAATATCCTCTCGAGGTTACACTGGATCACAGGGATGTTAGACTTCAAATTTTGGATACCTTCTTGAGTCACTGATCTCGTGCATAAATCACGGAATAAAGCACTTGTCCCTGCAATTGCTTCATGAACATTTTGTGGTAATAGTCCCGAGAAGGCAAACGGAAGGAGGCGCTGAGTCATTACATGGCAATTGTGACTCTTCAAGCCGATAAACCTTCCTTCTCTTCTGTCAACACAGTTACGCAAATTAGATGCGTAACCATCTGGAAATTCCACATCGTTTGAAATCCAATCAAAGAACGCATCTTTTGCTGCTGTATCCAGTCGGTATATGGGAGTAGGAGCCCTACCATTCTCATCAACATGAAGTTCGGAACGAGCACATATATCGACTAAATCAAGTCTTGACTTCAAAATTATCTTTTGTTTTACCTGGACGTTAAGGATCGTGTTCATGATGTTGTCAAAAAAGTTTTTCTCAATATGCATGACATCTAAATTATGCCGCAGCAGATGATCCTTCCAGTATGGTAGATCCCAGAAAATACTCTTCTTCTGCCAATTATGTAGTTCTCCAACACCATCTACTGGATAATGCACATGTCCACTAACATCTGGCGTCCTTTCTGCACCAAAATCTCTTTACTGTGTCAACAAATCTGCCCCACAAATTTTTGGAGGTGGACTATCAAACACCTTCTTGTTTTTTCGTAAACAAAGTCCTACTCCTACGATATGGATGATCAGGTGGTATGAATCTCCTCTGACAGTCAAACCAACACGTTTTCCTTCCGTGTTTTAGTTGGAAAGCATCTGTGCTATCTTGACAATATGGACATGATAACCTTCCATGAGTTGTCCATCCAGATAACATACCATATACTGGAAAATCACTTATTGCCCACATAAGTACTGCCCGCATTTGAAAGTTTCCTTACACGAAACATCGTATGTTTCAGCACCTTGAGCCCATAGTTGTTGCAACTTATATATTAGTGGCTGAAGAAACACATCAAGTGATCTCCTTGGATGCTCTGGCCCGGGAACAAGAATTGAGAGAAACAAAAACTCTCGGCGCAAGCACAAGTTTGGCGGTAAGTTGTATGGTGTAAGAATTACTGGCCATAGAGAATATTGTCTTCCATGCTTGATAAATGGGCTAAAACCATCGGTACATAATCCAAGGTAGACATTTCTTCTCTCATATGCGAATTCTGGATATGTTGATTAGAAATGCTTCCAAGCTTTTGCATCTGAAGGATGTCTAATCTCACCATCTGTTGAATGTTCCGCATGCCATCTCATTGGTTGGGCTGTGCGTTCAGACTGATACAACCTCTTCAACCTTTCTGTCAACGGCAAATACCACATCTTTTTGTATGGCACTGGAACTCTTCCACTAGTATCTCTATAACGAGCCTTCCCACAAAATTTGCACTGAAGCCGGTTCTCATCCGCCCTCCAATATATCATGTAGTTATCGGTGCATACATCTATTACCTGATACGATAAACCAAGACCAGCAACAAGTTTCTGAACCTCGTAGTATGAACCCGGAGCTAGATTATCTTCTGGTAGAACACCTTTTACAAAATCAGCAATCACATCCACACAATCTTCAGCCAAACTATAATCTGTTTTAATGCCCATCAGTCTTGTTGCCGATGATAAAGGCGAATGACCATCTCTGCAACCTTCGTACAAAGGTTGTTGCCTGCATCCAACATATCAAAAAATCTCCTAGCTTCTGCATTGGGTAATTCTTCCTCTCTAAAATGATCATGTACCATCTGCTCAGTACCTACACCATAATCTACATCCGTTCTAATTGGTTCTTCTAACCTATCCGCAGTCTGAGGTTCGCTAGTACTACCATATTCATAATCAGTTTCTCCATGATGATACCAAATTTTGTAACTTCGTGTAAACCCATTCAAATATAGATGTGTCCAAACATCCCACTTTTTATAACCTTCTTATTTTTACAAGTAGAGCAAGGACATCTTAACATACCCGTTTTCGCTTTCGGTTGTCGTTGAATTAGCCCCATGAATTCGGCTATACCTTCTTGATATTCATCCGTAAGCAATCTCGTGTTAGGATCCATATGAGGTCGATCCATCCAAGAGCGATAATAATTTGAAGAAGACATGTTTTTTTGAATATATTTCGTGTGTAAAGTGAGTGAGAAGATGAAAAAATGAGTGAATGAAGAGGGTGAGGGGTGCTTGTATTTATAGAAGAAACACTGCCGGCATTTCCGACGAAATTCCGACGACTCCTCGGAATTTCGTCGGAATTATTCAACACCCACAACGGCTACCCACAACGGCTCTTTTAACGGATAGATTCCTCAGAATTTCGTCGGGAAAAACTGACGAAACTATTTTCCTCGAAATGTTCTCAGTTTTGCCGACAAATTACTCCTCCTCGGAATTTCGTCGGAAATTTCCGACGAAATTCCGAGGAAATGCGATTTTTTAGTTTCCTCGGAATTCTGTCGGAATTCTGTCGAATATTCCGAGGATATATGACTCCGTCGGAATTTCCGTCGGAATATACCCTGTTTTCTTGTAGTGAAATATCATGACTCTGATTTCATCGAGAGTTTTCTTTGAATTTTGGTGTATGACCTTACATAGATGACGACAAAAGGTCCAAAAAATCCGATGCCATATCTTATATGCTTTAAGTTCATTTCACGAAGAACCCACATACTACAATTCTTTTTGTTAATTGATTAGTTTCGTTGACTAATAATAGCAGAGTGAGTACCTCATATGCTGCTGTAAAACGCCTGTGATCCAATTCAGAGAATTGATTAGTAGAAAGGCAGTACATTGGTTTAGACTATAAGAGATAATTGGGTTTTAGATGCAAAACGAGTCCTGAAAAAACATGATAGACAAGTTGAACATTAATGAACATTAATGAACATTATTCTAAACCCAGTTTTTTTTTCTTTCCACTAGAATGCTTTTATTTATTTAATGAGAATGCAAACTAAATACAAAAGCTAGTAATTACCTCTATCAAATCTCAAAAAATGATCAAAACCATGGACTTACACAATGCCCTCAAAAAACACTTAACCAAGAACCCAAAAGAGTAGAAGAGGAGCTGCTTGCTAGCCTCATGTCACGAGACAAGGGGTCTAGCAGCAATCAAACAGTCTGCTTGATTTCCTGAATAATAGCTTGAGCAGGTCGATTCAAACTTGTGTGTAGCCGAGCAATTCTCTCTTTCCATATCATATAGACAGAAGCTTAGTGTACCAACTTTATGATGATACGAGTATTCGAGTCTGCAGAAGGGGCCTTTAGCCAACGCAGACTGTCTTCAAATAAAAAAGGAGGAGGTGGAAATGTGAGCAAAAGAACGTCCATATCTCAGAGCTATAGCTACATTCAAAAAAACAAGTGTTGCCTTGACTCATCACCGCCTGTGCACAATAGACAACTTTTTTTTTTGAATGAATGTTAAATTTTTATTCATCAAAAAAGCCTTATTACATCACATGCCTACTTTTCTTATAAGTTCAAACTGCAAACTCTCCCTATTCTCTCTACACATTCGAGAAAACTTATCCCACTCTGGTTGCGAACCAAAATTGCAGAGTACATTCCAATCCTTTTATCTTCTTGGATCTCAATAGGCTAAGCTTATTTCGAATGCTTTGTCAATCATCTTCTTCAATACCTCCACAGCCATAAGCTTTTCGCCATGCTTCACCTTGTTTCTTTCTCTCCACATTACATACATCACAGTTTGTAATGTATAGCGAACACAAAATAGCTTCTTTTTTCCCATACCCCATCAATAATCAGAAGCATAATACTAGACCAATGATTAGTATAAGAGCTTCTTAAGATACTCTGGCTATGTGCTCCCAAACCTGAGACGTGTAGGAACACTCAAAGAAAATGTGATCTCTAGTCTCTGATGCGTTTTTGCACAAGACACAAGTCGTATCAACACCTGGATTCCAACTTGAGATCCTATCCATTGTAGACAGTCTATTCAATACAGCCAACCACATCATGAAAGCAAATTTGGGAGTAGCTTGAGAGAACCAAACACCTCGAGACCAATTGCACTTTTCATTTGTATCTCTCAACATCTTCCAAGTTTCCTGAGTGGAAAAAAGAAGCTTGTACCCCGACTCTCTCCTCCACAAACTATCATCAACATCATCAGTGATCTGCGAATCCTTCATTACTTTCAACTCTTCTTCAATGTCTTTTAGTAAGGCTGTACGATGTCTTCTTCTTCTATTGGGACAGCAAATGGCTTCCTCCACTTGCATCATTTCTTATACCCATATCTATGATGCCTCTCTTACCCAGAAGGTCGGAAAGAACCCCCTTCTTAGACCAACTGTCATACCAAAAAGAATGTGTCTCGTCCATTACCAATTTTTTTCTTATAGAACCTTCTTGCAACTTCTCTCAGCTTCAGCATTTTTTTCCAACCCCAAGAGCCATCTGAGTTTTAATGTTTACTTCCCAAAAATTCTTCTTCTTTAGCAAGTTACTCTTTATCCATTTTCCCTCATATTGAGTCACCAGTAATCATTCTCCAGATAGTCTTCAAACCGTAGACTTTATTGATATTTTTAGAGCTCTCAATCCCAACCCACCTTCATCTTTGAGCTTATAGATATCTTTCCACAAAACTTTTGCTCCTGTTGATTTGAGTACAGGACCAGACCAGAGGAAAGCCGAGCAAATCTGCTCTATTTCCTTGTTGCACTGACTTGGAAGTCGGAAGACTGCTGCCCAGAAGTTGATAATGCTCATCAATATTGATTGAATTAGCTGCAATCTTCCTGCATACGAAAGAAACCTGCAAGACCAAGCATTAAAATCTACTTCTAATCTTCTCCACCAATGGCATGTAATCTTGTTTCCTCATAGCTTTGTGTCATTAATGGGAGTCCCAAGTATCTCACAGGTAGTACACCCTCTTTCAGTGGAAAGTTAGATAAGATTCTTCTCTTTTCTATATCCACTATGCCAGCCATATAGATAGTAGATTTCTCCAAGCTTATATTTAGACCTGACCACTGGGCAAAGTCATCAAACACAGAGAGAGCTCCTTCAACTGATTCCTTTGAACCCCTCAACAAAGACCATCAAGTCATCCGCAAAACAAGATGAGTGAGTGGAAGGGATTTACATCTTGGGTGAAGTTTAAACCTCCTCTCTGCCACTGCCTTATCAATCTTCAGAGAGAGAACATTCATGCATTGTACAAAGAGATAGGGAGAAAGTGAACAGCCCTGTCTCAGCCCTCTTGCACTTTGGAAATATCCTGCAAGATCCCCATTAACTTGAACCGAAAAAGAAGGAGTAGTGATACAAAGCTTGATCCAATGAATAAATTTCTCTGGGAATTCCATAGCTTCTAAAGTCTCTAGCACAAACGACCATTGAACAGAATCAAAGCCTTTGAGATGTCAATCTTTATCACACTTCGAGGGGAGAAAAACTCCTTATGATAATCTTTTACCAGCTCTAAAGCTAAAAGAACATTCTCCATAAGTAATCTACCCTTCACAAACGCTGATTGATTCTCACAACAATTCTCGGAAGAAGCACCTTCAGTCTATTTGCTAGGATCTTCGACACCACTTTGTATAGAACATTACAGCAAGCTATTGGCCGAAAATCTTTCATCTCTAATGAATCAGTTTTCTTAGGTACAAGAGCTAATATCGTAGAGTTTACTCCTTTAGGAAGGAACCCATACCTGAAAACTGATTGAATAGCCACAATGAAGTCTCGTGCTAGGATAGACCAGGTAGCTTTGAAAATTCACTTGGGAATTCATCAGGCCCTGGAGATTTGTTTGATGGCATTGCAAAGAGAACTTTTTTAATTTCCTCCTCAGTGACCTCCAACTCTAACCTTCTACTATCCTCCAAAGTACATCTAAACTCAATTAGATTCTGCAGCTCTTCCTTAGATATACCTTTGAACTCACATGCTTTTATTCAAGAACTCAAAGAAACTCACAGCTTCCTTCTTTATATCCTCATGACTCGTAGCAGTCCTCCATTTAAACATCTGATTTCACGAAAAGTGTTTTGAGCTTGGCGAGTTCTAATAGCATTATGAAAAGACTTGTTGTTTTGGTCCCCCACATCAAGCCATAAAGTTATGCTTTTTGTTTTAGAAAATCTTCTTCAAGACTAGCAACATGTAGCCACCTCTCATATGCCTCAGCTTCCCTCATGTATATTACCACTATTCGGCATTAGTAAGAGTACTATGTTGCCTTTCACATAGGATCCCATACGCGTCCTTGGTTCTTTTTGACAGGTTCCCCAACTTCTCTCTACCTATCTCTCTCTACACATCATACCCACA
>CAJHQP010011240.1:0-15821 GCA_905132765.1 Moricandia arvensis
TCAGTTCTTTGTTTTTTTTTAATCACCAACAATTACATTCTTTTAATTTTGTTTATAATTTCTAAGAGCGTTAGTTGTATACAATGTTTAAGAAATCGCTAGGCGGTAATTAGGCGCTTTATAGATGACTAGCGACTAGGCAGATTATTCGAGCCTAGGCGAGGCCTAGGCGTTAACGAATTATTAATTTATTATATATATATGACATTTATATGAAATATTTTAGTTTTTAAATAGAAATATGAAATTATTGTGATAAATTATCAAAATTAAATATGGAAACTAAAAGAAATTAGATAAATTTATGAATATATACTAACATTATTGCTTAAATTAACATATTAGACTAATTTAGATCGATTTTAACTGATTCTAAATAATTTAAATCGGTTTGAATCATATAAATCGATATAAATCGAATTTAAGAAAATCGTTTTGGATAGGACCGAGTTGCCGCCTAGCCCGCCCTAGGCGCCGCCTACACCGATTTTTAGAAGTATATATGGAGTGGCCACTTTTGACAAATTAATGGGAATGATAATTTTATTGGAACAAAATTACTAATAATTATTTCAGATAGTGAAATCAATTTAGATTTTGATATAAATAGGTTGTACCAACGTATGCGTTCGATATATACTTGAAGAATATACTAGTGTAAGTAATGATGTTATCTTAATTTTTATTTCGGGGAAAGCGACTCGAATTAAATGTTATAAGCACATGCTGCATACACAATTAAAAGTAGACGAGATTTTAGAGGGAAAAAAATGGAATCCGATGAAAAACCAAAGATACATAACTACTGAATCTGATTCTATTCATAGGCTAATAAACTTTTTCTCTGCACTGCTCCTACCCCAGACACCAATCCCTATGTTGAGTCCATAGGGTAAATTGCTCGATAGTAACCTAACATACGTCTTCTTTATTTTACTTTTGTCATCCACAACATGTATATTTGGGTGTATGTGTGTTAGATGTGTTTATATGCAAGACTTCTTTAACCAACATACTATATGCAATTTAATTTTTCATGCTTGTACAAGGGTGTGCACACTTTAACCAAAAACAACAATGGTGTGCACATGCAGAATGCAGAGCTTCACTTTCACTGTAGGATCATGATTTCTACGATATGGCAAACTGAATAATTTTTTTATATAATAATAAAAAAAATATATATATATACAATACTAGATACCAAAATATGATGAACAATAATGATCTCGTGTGGAGGCGAGACACTTTTTCCTTAATTCTTAAATTGCCCGCAGTGTGACGGTGTTTGCGCAATCAGAATCCCATGATACAACCACACTTCGACTATTCATGCATCACTCAGAATAGAAACTAACAAATCTATTTTTGTGTTGTACTCTCAAACACAAAATAAATAAAAAATACTAGCATAATTATTCTAAGTGAGAGAATTGTTTCTTTTCTTTGTTCTTGGATGTCTTTTTTTTCTATAATGCTAACAAGCTTTTTATAGAAAAATAATGAGAAGCACAAGTTACATTTTCAACATATAAATGAAACTTCCATGGTGCCCTAATGGAGACATCAATTATTGTCATTATTATGTGAATTCATTCCACATTTTGACCAATAAATAAAGAGGTAGAATTATTATTGTATGATCAAGTCAAACAAATAATATTCTTTAAATGAATTTTTTTTTATTTTTTATCAATATAAAAGATCAACATACATTTGGTTTATAAGATTAGGTTAATGAACATAAAGTCCAACTAACAAATCAAAACCCAAATCCAATCAATATCCAATGTGTATATTTGCTACTTTGTACAAGTTTCTCAATTACACACATTGGACCTCCATTTCTCATTCAAATAAATTTTTTTTTTTGACATATGAATATATTATTCATCATGTTCAAAAAAAATAGTTTCCAACATCCACAACCTTTCGTACTTCGGCCCAACGAAAGAAATTTAGATGACTAACATTATTGAACAAAAGCCCAGTCTGTTTGTAAACAAGTTGGGTCATCAGAGAAGTATCTACAGTGTGTATTATTTTATCCACACACACAAATCCGGTTCAACATATAATGCTCTATAATATGATGGAGGTATTAGGTTTAGAATTAAGAAATAAAAATTGTAAGTGACCCTTGGAAACTCTATTACACCAATTCATAGTAAAATTCGGTTTTATATTAGGTACATCACTTAGAAAAATGAGCCTAAATGAAAAATAAAACAAAGCTTGGTTGACCATGCTTATTGCATTAATGTTATCATGTCCCTGCAACTTGGTTGTATATTGTCGTGAAGCAATGAATAAAGTCACACGTGGCGTACTCTGTCAATCGAAACGTGTCGATAATTATATCACCTTTTTAGAAAACATATTTGAATTTAACATTGTAAAAAATACAAGTTGGCCACTAAGGCCATGTTCAATGCGGGGTTCTTAAGTGGGGTTCTTAACTTTTGATTTTTCAATTTTTCGTTTTCTTTTTACTTTACGGCTAAGAACCGGCTCTTAAAACTCTTATTTAAGAGTCGGTTCTTAGTTTTTCTTAGTTAAAAACTAAGAACCGACTCTTAACAAAAGTTAAGAACCCCACCTAAGAACCCTGCAATAAACATGCCCTAAGTGGATCCTACTTCTCGATCTGCTCTTGATTGTTTGCGTCTCTTTAGGAGATCCTCCATTCCTCTCCAACTTGTTTATAATTTTTATGTTTTCTTTATGAAATTTTAACACTCCATAAATTCTAAAAATTGTTAGCTCATTTCTATAAATTGTTTTCTGTTTTTCTCTACGTCATTAATTATTATTTACGAAAAAAAAACATTAAATATACGTATATTTATTTAAGAACAAAATTTAAATAGAATAATTTATACTTCAATAATTTCACAATAAATATTGGCATAAATTTTAAGATGAGTTTGAAGTAGCTCACATTCTTCTATAATGATAAACTAAAAAGAAAAAGAAAATGTTTTCATATTTAAATTCTGATTGGCTTGTCGGGGGCCCAGTAAGGCTGGATACACGTGGCAATAAAGTGACTGTCATAGTTGAGCACGTTGATAATTAGACACGTGTCAAGTTGTACATCAACAAGTAGCCTACGTCTACGCTAAGCTCTCTCCCCCACTTGATGCTCTTTTCCACGTGGCGCGGTGGGTGGTCGTCTATCTTTTCTTCTTTCCACCAAAAAGAATTACTTATTAAATATATCATTCAAAATTATACTACTAAATTTTTTAATAATTTATGAATATTCATATCTACCACTACTTTTTTTTTGTCAACCTTATCTACCACTACCTATTATCGCTGTCTGGTAATAAAGTTTTATAATGGCATATTAACTGGAATTATGGTATATTTTGTAAAAAAATATTTCTTAATTTTTAAGCCCAACTTGTGTGAAATATACTAAAGGGAAATAAATCCGTACAACGTCGTCAACTATGCTTGTAAAATAATTCAAAAACATGATTTTCCTGAAAAATATAAAATAAGTGCAAATTGTAATACTATAGCTTATAATAGTAACACTTGGTGGTTGTTTTAAGACATTTTGTTTCGTCTCTCTCGATATCGTAAAACTAACATATTCGAGTTCTGATTCTCTGAACTCAGTTTTTCACATATTTGATCAGCATTTGCTGTTTTTTTCTTTTTAAGTTTTGGTTCTTTTGATCATGGAGATGTTAAGAGCAAGAGGAAGCACAAACGGTGTCGTTCAAGTCCCCAATCTTTTGCAGAAGCTTTTCGTCACGAGCAACCCATTTTGTTACAGAGACTCTGAGCATGGTGAAGAAGCAAAGAAGAAGGAAGCTGAAGAAGAAGAAGAAGGTAAAGATATTGAGCTAACGTTAGGTCTTTCTCTGAATGGTCAGTTTGGTACGGATCCGAGATCGAGGAAAAGGAAGAACTTTGAACTGGCTCGATCTTCTTCCATACCGGAAGGTTTCGTCTTCGACGGACAAAGATCCGGCGGAGATATGCGTCAGACGGTGGAGCGTGGAGTTTCGGACATGTTCCAGCTGGATCGGACACGTTCTCTGCCTGTCAAAACGGAGACAGAGGCGAAGAGGAAGCGACCGGAGAAGACAGAGGTGAAGCCGTTTCTGTCATTTAACGTTCCTCTTCCGACAAAGGAGAAGGAAGAGAAGGGTCGTTTTCTTGTCCCCGGTCCGGTCAACGGGAGGGGTAAAATGGGAAACACGGGGAATAGAAGGAACCAAGAAGCTTCGGGGATGGAGAAGGCGAGGAACATTTTAGAAGACATGCCTTGTGTGTCGACGAGGGATGTCGGAGCTGATGGGAAACGTGTGGAAGGGTTTCTTTATTGGTACGGAGGGAGCAAGGAGGAGGTGAAGATAGTGTGTGTTTGCCACGGGAGTTTTCTTTCTCCGGCGGAGTTCGTTAGGCACGGCGGAGGTACCGTGTCTGACGGTTGTGGTGGTGTTTTTAAGAGTAATCCACTTAGAGATATTGTTGTTAAACTTCCTTCTTCTTCTTTGTAGTTCATATTACTCTTAGGAACATCCTAATTGTTGTTAAACGATGATATAAATGTGTTGTTTAATCTGGATTCATTATGTTTTGCAAATCGCATTGAGTTTCTATAATGTTAATTGTATTATTCTCAAACTTGAAAAATAAAAAAGATTACAAAGAAAACAACACAAAACTATATAATAAAACAATTTACAAGTGGGTAAACATATTAGGGACAATATGTAGAGCTAACACAACATAACATGGCGGAGCTAACACGGCGGAGGTTGGAGCTGCTTCAACCGCATTACAACTTTCTTCATCGTCGGTCTAGTCGATAGAGAATCAGAAGTACAGATCACCGCTAAATGCAGAACCTCAACGAGATCATCATGCGGACCAACATCCCATAAACCGGCCGTGAAAAACTCCTTGTCCCGTCCTTGTCTCAACAACATGTCACCCCATTGCACAATGTTAAAACCATTACCGTACGAAACAAAAGACGGATCAAGCACTTTCTTGTCTGAAAGAAGCTCCAAAAGCACCACTCCGTAGCTGTAAACATCCGATTTGTCTGAAACCGTACAAGTCATCGCGTACTCTGGTGCCACGTATCCAAACGTACCGGCCACGCCCGTTGTTGCGTGCGTTTCTGATACCCCAAGCAACCTCGCTAACCCGAAAGACGATAAATAAGCGTTGTGATCATCGTCTAAGAGGATGTTGCTTGGTTTGACATCACGGTGAAGAACCCGTGGGACGCATTGGTCGTGGAGGTAAGCGAGAGCTCGAGCTATGTCAAGCGCGATCTTGTGAAGAACTCTCCAATCTACAGCTCGTGTGGAACGTTCTTGGATGAACTCCTCGAGGTTGCCTCCTGGGAGATAGTTGTAAACCAAGAACATCTCGGTTTCGCTCGCGTGGTAACCAATGAGAGTCACCAGGTTCGGGTGCCTAAGCCTACCGAGAGTTTTGATCTCTGCATGGAACTGTTGGACGCATCCTATAGAGAAGCGTTTGATAGCAACAACAACGTCTTGAGAGATTACCGCTTTGTATGTTGCTCCAAATCCACCGATCAGATTACTGGCGCTGAAGTTTCCCGTACCTCTAACAACGTTGTCGAAGGTTATGGCAACTCCTATGTCCAAAAACATAGTGACTTCTCGTTTGGTAGTGGCCATGATATTTGATCTCGGATGCAACTTCTTCCTCTTGTAGAGGAAGAGAATCACAAGACCTATCACAACTGAGACAATGGCTGAAGATGATGCTATGGAAGCAATCTCTAGCGAGTTGTATCCGCTGCCTTTCCCTGACGGCTGAGATGGAGATGGATAATCCCGCGTGATAGAATCTCCCATGGGGCTTCAGGAATCTGTAGATGAGAGTTGTCAAAGAAAACATAAGGCTATCAGTAAGAATAAGATGAAGATTAAAACTTCAGCAAAATCACAACCTCAAAGCAATTGAACAGCCCATACTATTAGGAACAAATGTTTCAGGTCGATAGTTAGAAAAGATCCTAAATAGTATATAAAATAGATGAATCAATCCACTAAATAGTATATAAGATAGTTGGAAATGATCCTAAATAATATATAACATAGTAATCTCATCTAGTTTTAACACATACAAGCAAAGCAAAACAACAACTTGGACTGTATTAAAATAAGCAAAAGCCTTATTAATAAAACAAAATCAATAAATCAGAAAATTAAATAACTGAATCAAAATTAAAAGGACAACCTTTTGCAAAACCAAACACTGAACAGGGCAGAGATCAAGTTCATCTTAAAGAAACTAAATTTATCTTCCAAAACCTGAATAATCAAGTTCTAAGGATGAACACACACAAAACCTGAATAATCAAATTCAGCAGAAAACCTTAACTCAGACAACAACCCTAGTTGTTAACTAGTTTATTCCTAACTATCAAAAGCCACAGAAGGAAAAACAAACAGCATTTTGAATAGACCAACACATGAATAGACCCTAAAACCGGTAGCCAATTAGGCAAACGAGTCCATGCAATGAATTTCTAAAATGAAAACTAATAAACCGTAAACCAATTCAGCATGGAGCTATCAAATAAGCAGTAGAATGCCTGAAAATCAAAGCCTTACCTTAAAGAAAATTTAGGCGATGAGATAAGATCTCAGTATGCTTCTACGAAACCCAAATAATCTAAACACGATTTACTCTTCGCTTTTTAAGGATACACGAAACATCGAATCACGAAAGTGCAGCAACATGGAGAATCTTAGTTGTCAAAGGTTACCTAGTGCTATAACCATTATAGAAGAAAAATTACTAAAATATTCCTTATGTTTCTTTAATAAGTGTGACAGTAATATTTTTCACAGAAATTGATTTAAATGTATTTAAATTGTTATTAATTGCAACTATTTAATTAATAATATTTGAGATAGATAAATTATTTATAAATTAATGTAATTTACAATTAGTTTTAAATTAAAAATAAATATAATTTTCATTGGAATTTTAAAATTACATTTTTAATGTAATAAAAAATGTTAAATGACAATTATATAAAAAAGAGGGAATAACCATCAATATTATTAAAACACAATCATTGCTAATATTTATCCTTACTGTTACTTGGCATATTACTTTTTTTGCCATTGGACTATTAGACTGATTTAAAAAAAAATCCAATTTTTATATATTTGTATCTTATTTAATCAAAAGAGTAACCACGATCAATTTCTTTCTAACTTTAACCGTTCCGTTTCCTCTGCAAAAAAAACAGTTGGATTTATTGTTTTTGATCGTACACATGGTTTCTCAAGATCATCCTATCGATGTGGAAAGCGGAAGCAAATAAAACTATTATTAAGAAAATATATGAACTTTGGAACATAAACAGAATACACGTTACACCTGATCCAATTTTGAAGAATAGGTATTTGTTCTCAACTCCTACGATGAAACCCAGATGAAGAAAATCAACATCTTTCTTTATGAAAAGTTACAAAGACTACAATTTTTAAGTTGTTGCAAATATAAAAGTTGATGTATTCATAAACAAGAAGAAACTGTGAGTCCAAGTTTCTTACATCAAGACTTTGTGATTGAGTTATGTTTCCATGAAGCTCAACTGCCGTGAGGCTAGCGTGCATTCATTCGAGTTTTTAATTTACGGGCAGATGAATTTCTGTTCCACTGAAAAAATAAGAAAAATGTAAATCTCTTAGTGAAAATCAAAAACAAAAACTATGCACACTGTCTGGACATTGGATTAGAATTAGATAAGTCCACACAATTTTCAGCGACTTTTACCTAAAGATGATGATTCTCGAATTCATACAAGCTGTGCATTATTATTGGGAGATCGATGAGATCGACCATATCAAGATTATGGAAAACATGAAGATAAAGAAAGATATAGAAGATCAAGACGAATCTAGAGAAATCTGGAAAGACCGAAAAGAATATAAAGTTGACATTTATCTAATATACTATTCCATATTAGTTTAGGAAATTAGGTTTGATTATTCATTATATAAGTCTATGCATCTTGTACTTTATTCTTATGAGAGTCTAATATAATTCTTCCATAAACACTTTGTGTTCTTTACTCTCATCAATTTGTCATGGTATCAGAGCTAAGATCCAAAACTTGTGGATCGAAGTTTATTTTTATTCCAAAAAAATATGATTTCTTTGAACATGAATCTATTGATTGATTCGTTCAATTTGATGTTTTTTTTCGCCCTCGCGAATACCATCTTTAATTATCTGACTTCTCGCGCTCGTGAGTTGTTTTTCTACTTCGCCATTGCGAATTATTCATGGACTTCGCATCGCAAGTTTTGTCCCCTGAAGAACCCTACGGTCGGGTATAAACGTCGATGACCCGACGGCCGGGTGTTGCAGCCGATTTGACTCTACGATCGAGTATAAACGTCGATTTTTTTTACCTCACAGCAGGGTATATTGCTGATATTTTGAAAGATTTGTCCAATCTCACACGTGTTACCACGTATGAGCTTGCGGAGGGTATTGGGAGATCGATGAGATCGACCATATCAAGATTATGGAAAACATGAAGATAAAGAAAGATAAGAAGATCAAGACGAATCTAGAGAAATCTGGAAAGACCGAGAAGAATATAAAATTGACATTTATCTAATATACTATTCATATTAGTTTAGGAAATTAGGTTTGA
Source organism: Moricandia arvensis (assembly GCA_905132765.1). NCBI lineage: Eukaryota > Viridiplantae > Streptophyta > Magnoliopsida > Brassicales > Brassicaceae > Moricandia > Moricandia arvensis. Next base: position 8,690 of record CAJHQP010011240.1, read on the forward strand.
TTATTCATTATATAAGTCTATGCATCTTGTACTTTATTCTTATGAGAGTCTAATATAATTCTTCCATAAACACTTTGTGTCTTTACTCTCATCAATTTGTCAATTATGAAAGAAGCACAGATTTCTGATTTTCCTCACGTACTCCAAGTGTATTTTTACCAATCTACAATTAATAGATACTGAGTTAGCTGCAATTCATAAATGATGTACGTCATCATTATAATCAAGCTATTAAGTAGGTTGAAATGATAAGTGGAGCTGTTTTGCAGGAGAAATGTTGAGTCAAATGACATAAGTTAGAGGTTTGTAATTATATTTAGATTAAGTAGAAAATCGACAAAAAAAAGAAGTAGTGAATCGATAAAATCAAAATTGTTCAAAGAAAACTAAATACATATTTAGCCATGTAACTAAGTGTTCTATAATCAAAGAGAATTTACCTGTTTATTTTACCGATTTTTCATTTTTGTATTCAATAACTACCGCCTTAGGATAATCAGGTTGACATCCACCTTCATCTACCAAGTTCGAGAGACAAAATATTTGTTTTTTTCTTTCAGTAAATATTTTTTTTCTCAACTGGTTAACGTCATATTAGAGAAGAATGAAGATTACATTGACTTATTTGGGTTCTTTGATAATGGAGTTAGATCGTTGTCAAAAAAAAAAGTTGGGTCAATTGAAAAACTAAAAGGAGTCTTGATCACTAGAATTGGCTCGGGTATTTTAGTATGATCTCAATATAAATTACATATATAACCACTTTTTATATGTTTGCTCCAAACATAAAATTAATAACTTTCATATGTTTGGTAAAAAAATCCTGTCTTTCTAAATATCAATATTTATAAAGTGTAGTGAGACATCAATTGGTTTGGATGTATATCCCCTATATATTAATCCTGGAGCATTATAACTTTTAAGTGTAGCCACGTGTCATCACGAGGATGATTCTCAGAATCCTTAGAAAAAAGTTGGTTCATCTAATTATATATTATATTTTTATTAAATTAACATACATATTGATAAGTAGTGCATAAAATGATATTTTACATTTTTTCCTTAAATAAAAGCTACGGAATTACCTAATATGATTAACATATATATGACAATTAATGTTTTGAATAATAAAGATTTGATAATATATTTTGTATTCTTCATCATTTTTTAATTTATATTATTAAAAAATTAAACAATCATATTAACCATATAATAAAAAATCTAATTTTTTTCTTACATGTTATATTATGAATTTTTAAAACAACTATAAATTACTAAAACAGTAAAAGAATTACAATCAAAATTTTGTGAACAATGTTTTTATTTTTTGTTATAAAAAGATACAAATGATCATAATATTATTTGAATATTAAGTATCCTTTAATATATATTCAGATTAAATATATATATACTTTAATATTGTTTAAATTAAACTATATATCATATAAAATACATATATGTTAATTCTATACTTAGATGAATCATTACAACATATTTTGGTACACACATGTCATTATAACATATTAATATACGAACTATATATATTAATCGTGAAATAAAAATAAGTTATCAATCCTAGGTAAGTTATTGATTTCTCAATTATATAATATATATATGTATGTATGTATATATTTTTATTATTTTATTATCTTATAATATGTACGAGCTATATATATTAATCATGGAGCTATATATACGAACTTTTTTGGTAGTCACATGTCATCACTACACTGATTTTTAAAAATCTATAAGAAATAAGTTAGTCCATCTAAATATATATATTAGACTTTTTATTAAACTAATTATCAGATTAGTTATTCGTGTATAAAATAATAATTTATATTCTTTCCTTAAATAAAAGCTACGAAATTATCTAATATGATTAAAAAATATGAGACAATTAATGATTTTGAATAATAAATAGTTGATAACAATATATGTATCTTCCATCATTTTTGTTCAATTTATATTCTTGAAAGACATTTAAAAATCACATAAGTATATAATAAAAATCTAGATTTTTTCTAATTTACTATATATATATTTTTTTAATATAAATTACTAAGGCTGTTAAAAATCTATGATGAAATTGTTTTGATCAACTGTTTAACTTTTTTATTATAACAAGATATAAATGATCATAAAACCATGTAAATATGAAGTCTCATTTAATATATATACATTTATTTCAATATCGTTTAAATTAATATATATATATATATATATATATATATCATATATAAAATACACAAACATGTTAATAAAAATAATATTTTTGTCACAACAAATATAAAAATGTTAATAAAATCATATGAGTATCAAGCCTCAATAAATAAATATTTATATTAAATATATTATATATCTATATCAATATCATTTGATTTTAATTATATACTATATAAAATAAATAAATGTTTTATTTTGTTTTTTATCAACAAAAGTTTTGTAAATAAAAAGAAAGATTGTTTTTATTTATGTTTTTACTCGAATTTAATTGTATACGTAATAGCTATTCGCTACTCAATTATTCAATATATTTATTATTGCATAATATGTAAATTAATACAAAATAAATAATATTATCTACAAATAATTTGTATACATAATTAATCTTCATTCTGCGCAAGCATGAATATCAAATGTCAATTGATCATATCATTTTAAAAATATGATTTTTTATATCGAAGTGAGATGGTGAATTATAACATCCGAATGATATCATTGAGTCCCAATGTAAATTAAATAAGTTTTACAAAAAATATCAACAAACACCACCCTGCTCATCAACATTATATTGATGATCCATAACTATACGTTTCAAGACTTATGACATTATGGTTGAACAATCAAAATTAATATTCAATGATAATTAATATATTAATTTTACTTCGCGCATGTACGCGGATAATCATCTAGTTTTGATTATTTCTAATATATTTTGCTAAATTTAAAGTCTTGCACACGTACAAAACTAAGAAATAAAAATATGTTTAAAAAACAAAACAAAAAAAAAACTACATTTTCTCATTTGCAAAACACTATAATCTCAGAGTGTCAAATGACATTTTATCTAATAAAAACACATAATTTTCTCCAATATTTTTAGAAATAATCAACCACAAATTCTAGTGTTTCTTAAAATGTGTTAGGTTTAATTTGTCCTACTAAGTTTTTTTTTACTCAAATAGATATCGTAATTTTTCGTTTTTCATGACATTGCATCATCATATATTTTTAAATTTTATTATATACGATGATCAACCCTATTGAAACATTTAGAAGAACTTCAAAGTGTTTTTCGAAAAAACTACAAAGAAAATAACACAAAACTATATAATAAAACAATTTAATGCTCGCTTCTTATATAGGAGTTTAGTTACCTCTTCTTCTAACTACTACACAACGTGACGGAGCTAACACGACGGAGGTTGGAGCTGCTTCAACCGCAGTACAACTTGCTTCATCGTCGGTCTCGTCGAAAGAGAATCCAACGTACAGATAAACCGCTAAATGCAGAACCTCAACAAGATCATCATGCGGACCAACATCCCATAAACCGGCCGTAAAAAACTCCTTGGCCCGTCCTTGTCTCAACAACATGTCACCCCATTGCACAATGTTAAAACCGTTACCGTACGAAACGAAAGAGGGATCAAGCACTTTCTTGTCTGAAGCAGCTCCAAAAGCACCACTCCGTAGCTGTAAACATCCGCTTTATCCGAGACCCTACAAGTCATTGCGTACTCTGGTGCCACGTATCCAAACGTACCAGCCACGCCCGTTGTTGCGTGCGTTTCTGATGCACCAAGCAGCCTGGCTAACCCGAAATCTGATAAATAAGCGTTGTGATCATTGTCTAAGAGGATGTTGCTTGGTTTGACATCACGGTGAAGAACACGTGGGACGCATTGGTCGTGGAGGTAAGCGAGAGCTCGCGCTATGTAAAGCGCGATCTTGTGAAGAACTCTCCAATCTACACCTCTTGTGGAACGTTCTTGGATGAACTTCTCGAGGTTGCCTCCAGGGAGATAGTTGTAAACCAAGAACATCTCGTTTCGCTCGCGTGGTAACCAATGAGAGTCACGAGGTTCGGGTGCTTAAGCCTACCGAGAGTTTTGATCTCTGCATGGAACTGTTGGACGCCTTGGAACCGTCCTATAGAGAGGCGTTTGATAGCAACAACAACGTCTTGGTCTTGAGAGATTACCGCTTTGTAAGTTGCTCCAAATCCGCCGTTACCGATCAGATTACTGGCGTTGAAGTTACCCGTAGCTCTAACAACGTTGTCGAAGGTTATGTCAACTCCTATGTCAATGAACATAGTGACTTCCCGTTGGTAGTGGCCATGATCTTTGATCTCGGATGAAACTTCCTCGTGAAGAGGAAGAGAAGCACAAGAGCGATCAGAACTGAGACAATGGCTGAAGCTGATGCGATGGAAGCAATCTCAAGCGAGTTGTATCCGCTGCCTTTCCCTGAGGGCTGAGATGAATCAGCGTTGTCGAGTGGCGAAGATGCATAATCCTGCGTGATAGAATCTCCCATGGGGTCTCAGGAATCTGCAGACACATGGCAATCAGTAAGAATACTATGAAGATCAAAACTTCAGCAAAATCTCAATTCAATTTGAACAGCTCAGACAAGCAAAGCAACAACTTGGAATGTAAAGCCTTGTTAGTTTAACAAAATCAACAAAGCAAATCAGAAATAATTGAATTAAAATAAGAAAGACAACCTTTGCAAAACCAAACACCGAACAGAGGTTCCTAAAGACAGAGATTAAGTTCATTGTAAAGAAACTAACTTTATCTTCCAAACCTGAATAATCAAGTTAAACACACACAACCCCACCAATTACGATCGAGTTCGAAAAAGCCCACAAGCCAGAAAAATAATAAAATTAAGCAAAAATGTCATCTTCGTAACTTATCCTCAAATGTTTGACACAAAACCCTAAACCCACCTCTCAAAGTCTGCAATTTCGAGCAAAAATCGCTTCTTTTTACCGTCCGAAACAGTCTCAGGTTCGAGCCTTTAACCCTAATTTAACGGGATGATGAGAATAGAAAGCTTTTTTTTTTTTTGTTGAAACAGATGAAGCAGAGAGATGAAGATTAAAAGGACGGGAGAGATGAACATTCAACACTGTCACACGCGTCTTTTTCTTCTCTCTTTTTAATAAAAAAAATCAATGAATCAAATCCTTGTCTGAACAAAAGAGTAGGGGTCCACTTTGCTTATTCCTATTGGCTGAAAAACCATTTCGTATTTTTAACTTCGAAGAAGCATTTTTTAGCTATTCATTAAGAATTGAGAGTTCTATAATAAACAGAATAAATCATGTAAAAGTTCACATTTTTTGTTCAACATTGTAGTATCACCGCATCAAATCGCAATAGGTACATGATTGATAATAGTAGGTAAGATGCGAGATTATCTTATCACTAAATTTGATGGACCATTTATTATTGTTTATTCAAATCAATCACGTAGAAAAATGCTGAGAGTCATAATAAAATGTAACAATTATTTAAACTCTTCTAGTGTGCTCCAAGACGAATCAATCTCTGATACCAATGTTCAGGAGAAGAGCTTTAAAGCTAATAGTATTTATTACAGATATACAGTATATGTATATGGACGTGCATATATAATTCGAATTACAAAATCGTTGTTTGACAATCGATCAGTTCGTGCGCATGTTGAATGAACAAGGGGATGGACACAAAGAGCTCACGGAGCTGTTCGAAAAAATCAGTGCACTTCCTCAAGATGCTTTGAATCGATCCAATAGCCAAGGAGGAACGCATGAAGTTATGTCTCGTCGAAGCCATTGGGGAAATGAAGATCAAGATGGAGAACATGATGAATGCCATAAACTGATGAATTATGTTGCAAGCAAGCGTATGTCAATAGACTTAAAAACAAATTATTATTATTAATAAGAAATAAAAGTATCTCCTTTTATAATAGCTGTTCGATTTCTCGTGTGTTATTTAACTTTAATTACGCTGATGTGTTTCCTTTCTACCATGCATAGTGTAAAAGAGTTGGGTGTTTAAAAAGTAGCATTTGTTCTTATGGATTTGGTACTTAGGCCAAAGACTTGTACGTTGTTTTTCTCTTGAAATTATTTACAGGCACCTGTGCTAAGTAAAGAGATGACAGAAGAGAAGTTACCTTGTGCTGATCCTGACTATTCGAGAAAAAGCATACGGTTCTTGCAGCCAGAACAAATCTTATTAAGTACCAGCTGAATTTAATGTGTGCAGCAACTGAGGATCGAACTTGAACTGTAGACAAAACAGCTAAAGCTATTTAACCACTAGACTAAAGATAGTTTTTGAAAAATAGTGGCCGGTTTATAACTTATTAAACTTGCGGCAGGAAATCCATGCTTCATTTGCTTTGGGCTAGGACTGGCTCTGGTCGAAGCTACAGTAGCCACCCTTTTGAGGTTATAGAGTTAATCATGCCTTCATACTCTTAACTGTTTCTCCGCAGTTCTGACCTGACCCACAGGGTTGCCACTGCAATATATGACGGTGGCTACTGAGGAAGTTGTTATACCATCCTGGAAGCTGTGTAGTGAGTCTTAATGTAATTCAGCAGATCATCTCTAGTGATAGACTTGATATTCTAGCAGGTCCCAGAATAGTTCTTCCAAGAGGTGTGTGATTTTGAAATCACATTCGGTTGGGCTTTTCGGGTTATGATTTTTTGTCCGGGCCTAAGTCAAACTGAGACATAATAAGGCTTATTTAAAAACGTTGGCCCATCATTGAGTTTGAGGGCTTTATGAAGAAGAATTAAAACCCAGTTACACGGTGTCGTTTTATTAAGCCAAACAGAACATAATAAGCCGTATTAGGAACGCTAAGGTCTTATGAAGAAGAATGTAGGCCCATTAATGTAAAGATCAGATACGGGTTAATAAGACCCGGATTTGGAGAAAACCCTAGCCGAAGTGTAATGAGGGCATATATAAACTTCTAGGAGATTGAAACTTAAGTCTTTGCGAGAGTGACGGCGAGAGGGAGATTCAGCTGCGTTGGGCAAAAACTCTTGTTGTGAACAATAGCCATGGCGGACCGGTAAAACAGTGAAAGACGTCTCTCCTCATGACTTCGTG
>CAJHQP010011241.1:0-15819 GCA_905132765.1 Moricandia arvensis
AATGATTTTATTTTTGTATACGTGATCTAAAAGGCTTAATATAAAAAATATAATATTGGGCATGAGCCCACACTTCACGTACTTGTCGTTAGGTTAAACGTATTCTACGTTGTTGTAAAGTATATAAGATGTAAGCCGTACATATCAAGAGAACAACGAACCTTTTAACCACCTTAAGGGTTCGTAACATGGTATCAGAGCATTGAAAACCTAACTACTGCAAGGTTTTCAAGCTAACAATCTTGAGATCTATTGATTTTCCGCGCTATACAAGATGGCTGGAACTGGATCAACTCTTGCTACTTTGCTTCACAGCTTCGGAGCGAGGTTCGTCGTACGATTTCTCCATACGACCTGACGTTTGGAGACAATCCTGGCACTCTCATCTCCAAACCTTTGTTGCGTGGCCCTAAGTACGATGAGTGGGCAACCAATATTCGTTTGGCTCTTAAAGCAAGGAAGAAATTCGGATTCGAAGACGACACTAAATTGGTACGACCCTAGAATGGCTGTCTCTCCCTTGATCACTTGAAGGGGGCGTGGATCGATGATAGATGATGGAGATGGTCTTCTCCTTAGAACTATGGGATGCTCTAAAGATTTTTAGCTACTCCTGAGACACAGAGGCGTCCTGCTTGATGTCTAGGATAGATCACAAAAGGTTTAACTATTCCTTAGTGTGATATAAAACTGCTCACCAACGTGAACAAGATAGAGAAGTCTCCTAAGCGACAATTGTCTGAGCCAAAGCTTAATTTTATTGAATAATGGTTGATTGTTTACATGGAGGCTCGTGGTTACATAAATAAGAAAGAAGAAAACGAAATCCTAAGATAAAGAAAACCCTAACCAAAACCAAGTCGGTTTAGTAAAAATCATATCCTAATCCTACTGCAAATTGGTTTAAGATAACCAAACTTAATCCTAATTGGTTTACACTTAATAAAATCATAAATAACTTAAAATAAACCATCTTGGACGTACTTAATCTTCTTGGCCCAATCATAATCCAAGTTGGCTTGTCTTTCTACTTTTTTGGGCCGATAAAGGCCTTTTTCGAACAACTCCTGCTTGGGCTCGATCCATCTTGTTCCTGCTACGATCAAGTACCTCCTTAAGCTCTTTTTGGATGATGAAAATACTCCTGATAATCCATTTACAGCTCTGGTTCTTCATCTTCCATTTCCAACTCATTTCTCCGCCATGTCGGTTTGACCGGTCCATTTCTCGATCATGCCAAACCATCCATTTCATTTCCTGTCCAACCAGCTAACTTCCATCAATTCCTTGGTCAATAAGGTTGAATATTAGACATCCATGTTTGTCCATAGTCATTCCTATCTTTATAAAGGCCTCATCAAGGCCCATAGCCTTCTGTCGGTCCAATATCTCATGAATCAGGCCAATAAGCTCTCCAATAAGCCCATTAAGCTATGCTATGGCCCATAGTCTTTCTGAAACGTGTATTGGCTTCCAGAGCATAGATTTGAAGCTGATACAGGTCGCACCATTCCCTCCTCCTTTAAAAAGGATTTGTCCTCAAATCCAGCTCTTCAAGGATGAAAAGATGGTCGAATCTCAACTTATTTGTTTCTCTTTCGAACATGGTGATGTTAAAGCTCTTGTGCACGTTTATCTCCCCTCCAGGCTCAAACACAAAGCTTTGTAAAGCCTTCACACGTCCTAGAGGCTTCACTTGACTATGCTCATTACAAGTAACACTAAGAGCAAGCAATTTCTGCTCCTTGTTTAGCTCAGATCTCATTGCTTCTGATTGAGCTTCTCTCCACTGATACCAAAACACAAGCCTTGATCTTAGAATTCTGGAAACGTTATCTCAGTTTAGACGCACCAGAAACTACCATTGAATCTTCCTGTTCATGAAAGAACCCTTCCAAATAAAGCTTCAATGCTGCTGCTATTTGGATCAGAGTGTTGTTGGTGCTTTTATGCACACAGAAGCTCCCTCCTGGTTCGAAAAACAAGGTGTTTCAGGCCCTTGTTAAACCTCAGATGCTCCACTGGGATAGTCTGAATCCATACAGAAGGTCTGGTTAGTAGATCACAAGAAAAATATTCAATGATTTCACCTTGTTGTAACTGCAGATTCATGAGCCTTACGTGGTCCATTAAGTACTCCTTCTTCAGCTTGGTTTTGACCAGGCACGTGATCACATAGAACTGATGATATCTACTCTTTTTCAGATGGGTGTCCAAGTTGTCTGCTTGACAAAGAGTGGTTAGTTCTGATTCAAACTCTTGTTCTCTCTCACCCTGTTTTGCTGCAGTTTCTTCTTTCTTCTCTACTGGTTCCATCTGGTAACAATTTAGCTGATCATCTCTTGATGCTGGACGTGGGACTGACCTCTGTTGTGGGTTATTCATCACAGCAGTGAGTGATTGATCTATCATGTTCCTGAGGTGTTCCTTGAACTGTGGGCTTTGCAATTCATCAAGATATGCTTTATGTAGCTGCAACTTTCTTTGTGCCTAGCGACCACAGTAGGTATTTGGCTCATCTATGGCTGACCTGGGTCGTGCCCTATCTGAAATAGATGGACTATTAAACTGCTCCAAATCAGTTTGACCATACCTCTTAGCTACAAACCTTTTCTTCATGACAGCCTTCATCTCATACCAAGAAGAAATCCGTTGCTCTCTGTATCGTCTCCTAGTATTAGTTGTCTGATACCACCTGTCAAGTGCATATCCACATAATACAGTAGTTGCTAGCTGGTGCGACCTGGATCAGCTTCAAATCTATGCTCTGTAAGCCAATACACGTCTCAGAAAACTATGGGCCATAGCACAGCTTAATGAGCTTATTGGCCTGATTCATGAGATATTGGACCGACAGAAGGCTATGGGCCTTGATGAGGCCTTTATAAAGATAGGAATGACTATAGACCAACATGGACATCTAGTATTCAACCTTATTGACCAAGGAATTGATGGAAGGAAGCTGGTTGGAAAAGAAATGAAATGGATGGTCTGGCTTGATTGAGAAATGGACCGGTCAAACCGATATGGCCGAGAAATGAGTTGGAAATGGAAGATGAAGAATCAGAGATGTAAATGGAATATCAGGAGTATTTTCATAATCCAAAAGAGCTTAATGAGGTACTTGGTCGTAGCATGAACAAGATGGATCGAGCCCAAGCAAGAGTTGTTTGAAAAAGGCATTTATCGGCCCCAAAAAGTTGGAAGACAAGCCAACTTGGATTATGATTGGGCCAAAAAGATTAGGCACGTCCAAGATGGTTTATTTTAAGTTTATTTATGATTTTATTAAGTACAACCCAATTAGGATTAAGTTTGGTTATCTTAAACCAATTTGCAATAGGATTAGGATATAGTTTTCACTAAACTGACTTGGTTTTGGTTTAGGGTTTTCTTTAGCTTAGGATTTCGTTTTATTCTTCTTATTTATGTAACCACGAGCCCTCCATGTAAACAATCAACCATTTTCAATAAAGTTAAACTTTGGCTCAGACAATTGTCTCTTAGGAGACTTCTCTATCTTGTTCACGTTAGTGAGCAGTTTTATATCACACTAAGGAAGATTTAAACCTTCTGTGATCCATCCTAGACATCAAGCAGCACGCCCCTGTGTCTCAGGAGTAGCTAAACATCTTTAGAGCATCCCATAGTTATAAGGAAAATACCATCTCCATCATCTATCATCGATCCACACCCCCTTCAAGTGATCCAAGGAGAGACAGCCATTCCAGGGCCGTACCAAGTGGTATTAAAGCCACTTGAAGGTTAGGGTTTGATTCTATCCTAGGAGCACGAAATATATCCAATACCAAGCAGATATTTTATGTTACTCTTTTGGAATCAATAGAAACAATGAGAAGAAGGCTGAGAGCAAAGCAATAAAAGAGTTGTTGCAGAGAAGAGAAAAAGTTGTCCAGATTCCATCCTTCTATGGAGAGTTTGATCCATATACATATTTAGAATGGCAAAAGGAGATGGATTCAATCTTTATCTGCCAAATACGTATAGCAGAGAAGCAGGTTCAGCTAGCAACTACTAGATTATGTGGATATGCACTTGACTGGTGGTATCAGACAGCTAACACTAGGAAACGATACGAAGAGCAACAGATTTCTTCTTGGTATGAGATGAAGGCTGTCATGAAAAAGGTTTGTAGCTAAGAGGTATAGTCAAACTTATTTGGAGCAGTTGCATAGTCCATCTATTTCAGCTAGGGCACGACCCAGGTCAACCAGAGATGAGCCAAATACCTACTGTGGTCGCGAGGCACAAAGAAAGTTGCAGCTACATAAAGCATATCTTGATGAATTGCAAAGCCCACAGTTCAAGGAACACCTCAGGAACATGATAGATCAATCACTCACTACTGTGATGAATAACCCACAACAGAGGTCATTCCCACATCCAGCATCAAGAGATGATCAGCTTAATTGTTACCAGATGGAACCAGCAGAGAAGAAAGAAGAAACTGCAACAAAACAGGGTGAGAGAGAACAAGAGTTTGAATCAGAACCAACCACTCTTTGTCAAGCAGAAAACTTGGACACCCATCTGAAACAAGAGGAGAGATCATCAGTTATATGTGATCACTTGCCTGGTCAAAACCAAGCTGAAGAAGGAGTGCTTAATGGACCACCTAAGGCTCATAAATCTGCAGTTACAACGATGGTTGAAGAAGGTGAAATCATTGAATATTTTTCTTGTGATCTACTAACCAAACCTTCTGTATGGATTCAGACTAGCCTAGTGGAGCATCTGAGGTTTAACAAGGGCCTACAACACCTTGTTTTCGAACCAGGAGGGAGCTTCTGTGTGGCCTAAAAGCACCAACAACGCTCTGATACCACATGGTAAGGCCATGGAATGGTTGTCTCTCTCTGGATCACTTGAAGGGGGCGTGGATCGATGATAGATGATGGAGATGGACTTCTCCTTAGATCTATGGGATGCTATAAATATATTTAGCTACTCTTGAGACACAGGGGCGTCCTGCTTGATGTCTAGGATGGATCACAAATGTTTAACTCTTCCTTAGTGTGATATAAAACTGCTCACCAACTTGAACAAGATAGAGAAGTCTCCTAAGAGACAATTGTCTGAGCCAAAGCTTAATTTTATTGAATAATGGTTGAATTTTTACATGGAGGCTCGTGGTTACATAAATAAGAAAGAAGAAAACGAAATTCTAAGCTAAAGAAAACCCTAAACCAAGTCGGTTTAGTAAAAACCATATCCTAATCCTATTGCAAATTGGTTAAGATAACCAAACTTAATCCTAATTGGTTTACACTTAATAAAATCATAAATAAACTTAAAATAAACCATTGGACGTGCTTAATCTTCATGGACCAATCATAATCCAAGTTGGCTTGTCTTTTTTTCTTTTTGGGCCGATAAAGGCCTTTTTCGAACAACTCTTGCTTAGGCTCGATCCATCTTGTTCCTGCAATGACCAAGTACCTCCTTAAGCTCTTTTGGATGATAAAAATACTCCTGATAATCCATTTACAGCTCTGGTTCTTCATCTTCAATTTCCAACTCATTTCTCGGCCATGTCGGTTTGACCGGTCCATTTCTCGATCATGCCAGACCATCCATTTCTTTTCCTTTCCAACTAGCTTCCTTCCATCAATTCCTTGGTCAATAAGGTTGAATACTAGAAGTCCATGTTGGTCCATAGTCATTATTATCTTTATAAAGGCCTCATCAAGACCCATAGCTTTCTGGCGGTCCAATATCTCATGAATCAGGCCAGTAAGCTCTCCAATAAGCTCTCCAATAAGCCCATTAAGCTGTGCTATGGCCCATAGTCTTTCTGAGACGTGTATTGGCTTCCAGAGCATAGATTGGAAGCTGATCAAGGTCGCAACAACTATTACCACAACCCATCAAAGAATCACCTAACTAGGAAGACTGGTCTGCGAACAATGCTCTTGTTGTCTCGTGGATGAAACTGACGATCAATGAGAATCTGTCCTCTTCGGTGTCACATATTGATGACTCACATGAAATCTGGACACATATACAGAAGAGATTTGGTGTGAAGAATGGCCAACGTGTTCAGCGACTCAAAACTGAACTGGCTACATGTGGACAGAAGGGTCTTGCCAATGATGCTTACTACGGTAAACTTACCCTTCTGTGGAGAAGTCTTGCAGACTATCAGAAGGCAAAGACGATGGAGGAGGTTCGCAAGGAGCGAAAGGAAGATAAGTTGCACCAGTTCCTCATGGGACTAGATGAAACATAGTATGGCCCAGTGAAGTCAGTGCTTCTGTCTCGTGTTCCTTTGCCCACTCTTGAAGAAGCGTACAACACTTTGACACAAGACGAAGAGTCAAAGGCGATTGAACGGATGACTGATGAATGACTTGAAGAAGTAAGCTTTGCGGTTCAGACTACACAAAAATCGCGAATGAACACAAATAACATAGGAAGCTATGGAGTTGTATGTGTTGAATGTTGTCGTAATGGACATACAACAGAGAGCTACTTTCGTCGTATTGGTTATCCTGAATGGTGGGAGGATAACAAACCTCGTCTAAAGTTGGGTTCTGGTGCATCAATATCCCAAAACACAGGCACAAGACGGAAGAATGTCACCACCTCTCCAGGACCTGCTAAAGCACATCATGTCGCGAGCAACTCTGCTACTGCATCTGGTTCGGTAGGCCCTGATGCTTCTGTGCGTGCATCTTCACTGTCTCAGGCAGATCGGATTGGTATCAGTGGGTTGAGTGACGAACAGTGGAAGAGACTGGTGTGCTTGCTCAATGAACGCAAACCCGAACCAAATGAGAATCTCTCTGGTAAGTATATTTCTGAGTCTTGGATTATCGATTCTGGAGCCTCCAATCATATGACTGGAACACTTGACTTTCTTATAAATGTTACTGATATGGTTCCTGTCATGATTAAACTTCTTGATGGACGTTTTACCACCTCTACTAAGCATGGATGTGTTTGTATGGGTTCTTCTTTGTGCCTTAGAGATGTGTACTTCGTTGATGGTCTTGATTGTCACCTGATTTCCGTTTCGCAGTTAACTCGTGATCATGTTTGCCTCGTTCAAATGACTGATCAGGTTTGTGTCATTCAGGAACGCACTACACAGACGCTGATTGAAGCGAGTAGACAGAGGAATGGACTATACTTCTTTAGAGGATTGGAGACTGCTGCTACGGTTCACAGCTCGAGTGCTTTGTCTTTGGCTGATTGGCATCGTCGTGTTGGTCACCCATCATCTAAAGCACTGGAGATGTTAAAGCTTTCTGATTTCAGTAATTCTGTTTTTGAGTCTAAGACTTGTGACATTTGTATTCGTGCAAAGCAAGCACACGACTCATTTCCTTTAAGTATTAATAAGACGGGTTATGCTTTCGAAATGATACATTGTGATCTATGGGAACCTTATCGTACGACCTCAATGTGCGGTGCCCATTACTTCCTTACGATCTTAGACGATTTCAGTAGGGCTGTCTAGATTTATCTACTGCCGAACAAGAAAGAAGCGCCTGCTCACTTGAAATTTTTTCTTGCTTTGGTATCTCGACAATTTTCTGCCCAGATTCGAGTCATACGCAGTGACAATGGACTCGAGTTCACGTGTCTTTCTGATTTCTTTGCACAGCAGGGAATTATCCATGAAACCTCTTGTGTCGGCACTCCACAGAAGAATGGTAGAGTTGAGCGAAAGCATCTTCATATTCTGAATGTCGCTAGAGCTCTCTGGTTTCAAGCGGGTCTTCCAATAGAGTTTTGGGGATATTGTGCTCTTGCAGCGGGGTATTTGATCAACAGGACTCCGACAGCAGTGCTTGATGGGAAGACACGATTTGAACTAGTGTACAAGCGCCCACCTCCGCTGAATCATCTTCATGTACTTGGATGTTTATGTTATGTTCACAATCAAAAACATAATGGAGACAAGTTTGCAAGTCGCAGCAATCGTTCAGTATTTATTGGTTATCCGTTCAGTAAGAAGGGTTGGCGTGTGTATAACCTTGACACAGGTGTGGTCTCTGTCTCACGAGATGTTATATTCAACGAGAGTGAGTTCCCCTTTCTTGATCGTGACTCGCAGGAAAATATGTCACTTACTCCATCTCCTGACATTAATACAAGTTATCACGATGAGGATGAGTTTGCTGAAGCGCCTTTAATACCAGACTCTTCTCTGATATGTGCTCCGACCGGTTCAGACTCCACCTCAACCTCTGTTCTGTCTAATCTCTCTCTGTCAAGATCACTCACGCCGATTGCAAAAGCGACATGAACTGTGGTAGTCCCTCCTGAACCGAGTTCGATCACTCCACCACATGTATCTGAGACTCGTGCTGAAGATCTTCCTATTGAACCTTTAGGCCGCGGACATCGTCAAAACAAACCTCCCACAAAGTTATCAGAATATGTGACCATGCTTCTTCATGCTCCTCGCCCTCCATCTACTTTGTATCCCATTGACAAATTTGTCTCCAGCAGAAACTTCTCTGCAAAATATCAAGTGTATCTCATGGAAATCACAAAATCAGTAGAACCTCGTAGTTACAACGAGGCAATACTTGATGAAAATTGGCGATGGGCAGTCCATGATGAGATTGATGCGTGTGAAGAGAGTGGGACGTGGACAGTTGAGGATCTTTCGCCAGGAAAGAAAGCGCTTGGATGTAAGTGGGTTTTTCGCCTCAAGTATAATGCTGAGGGAGTTCTGGTTCGATATAAAGAACGTCTAGTTGTGCTTGGAAATAACCAAACAGAAGGAGAAGACTTCAATGAAACCTTCGCCCCAGTTTCTAAGATGGTTACTGTACATGCATTCCTTCAGTTAGTGGCTTCTAAAGACTGGGAGGTTCATCAAATGGACGTTCATAATGCATTCCTCCATGGTGATCTTGATAGAGAAGTATATATGCAATTCCCACCAGGGTTTCACACAAATGACAAAACGAAAGTTTGCAGATTACGTAAGTCCTTGTACGGATTGAAGCAAGCTCCCCAGTGTTGGTATGCAAAGCTCGCGAGAGCATTGAAGGACTACGACTTTCAGCAAAACGATTTCAACTACTCTTTGTTCACATTTGATACTGCCGATATGACCTTATGTGTACTTGTTTACGTCGATGACTTGATCATCACTGGAAGCTCCGTGGCACACATCACTCAGTTTAAGTCATACTTGAGTGATTGTTTTAAGATGAAGGACCTTGGTATTCTTTGTTACTTCTTGGGTATCGAGGCAGCTCGAAACCCGTCAGGCATCTACCTTTGTCAAAGAAAGTATGCTCTCGACACCAAACCAGTTTCTTTTCCACTCGAGCAAATCACAAACTGGGTCTTGCAGAAGACGTCCCCTTCTACAACCCTACACGGTATCGCAGATTGATTGGAAAACTCATATATCTTGGCGTTACACGGCCGGACCTATCGTATGTCATTCACATTCTCTCTCAGTTTATGAATGCACCGAAAAAAGATCACTGGGAAGCCGCTTTGCGTGTTGTCAGATATTTGAAACAGAGTATGGGACATGGTATACTTCTACGCGCTCTTGCTCCTCTCACACTTACAGCATGGTGTCTCACGTCGCTCGCTTACGGGTTGGTTTATCCAACTTGGTGGATCACCTCTCTGTTGAAAGACGACTAAACAAGATGTGGTTTCTCGCTCTTCCGCAGAGGCCGAATACCGAGCTATGGCAGACACAGTGACAGAACTTCTACGGCTTAGGAATTTACTTCCTGCACTCGAGGTTGACTGTAAACCTGCAATTACTCTTCACTCAGACAGCTTATCTGCGATAAATTTGGCTAAAAACCCGGTGTTTCATGCTCGTACTAAACATGTTGGTATGGACTGTCACTTCATCAGAGAGGAGATAATTCGTGGAGTCATTCAACTTAAGCATGTATCAACCACCTCTCTGCTGGCAGACATCATGACAAAGGCATTGGGACGTAAAGAGTTTGAAGCTTTTCTTCTCAAGTTGGGTGTTTGTAATCTGCATACTCTATCTTGAGGGAGGTATTGGGATTGAGCCTACACTTCATGTACTTGTCGTTAGGTTAAACGTATTCTACGTTGATGTAAAGTATATAAGATGTAAGTCGTACATGTCAATACAACAACAAACCTTTTAACCATCATAAAGGTTTGTAACATATAATGAAAATCAAAAAGGATTTAGGTGGGTAGAAAAGCTAGTTTAGTTATTTAATTAAAAATAGAAGTAATAGACACCTGTAAAAGTAATACAAATAATAATTACGATAAGAGAAAAAAGTATCTAGATAATGGGTCTTGACTAAAGTAAAAACTCTTCAGATCTTTCAGATCAGAATTTTTTACATTTATAGGCACTTTATCACTTTTCAGTTACACTCAAAGACACAATGCACTTGTAAGACACTTTCTCATTGAAACTAAGGAGAGAATTGACATATTTACCATTAATGAGATAAAAAGGAAGAAAGAGAAAATGTGTATTTATAATTATTTAGCTTACCTCTTAATATTTTGTTTTTTTTATTTTAAAATTAAAGATACATGTAAAAAGTTTTAGAAATAATAAATTATATTTTTCTCTATAATTTGATACCCACTTTGATATATTTTTTATATATTTTAAAATCTATATATGTACACATATCTAATGATTATGTTATGGATGAGTGATATGTGGATGTTTGAAAAACATAGATCACTACATGTAGATATATAAACATAGATCTCATCTTCTTCCTTTACACAATTAGATTTTTAATGTTACCAAAACTACATGTTGAATTTTCTATTGCTTTCACACAACAACTTTATTTTTGCATCCACCAATTAAATATAACCTCGTCCACGAAACCTCGTCCACGAAACCTCGTCCACATAACTTACTCTACATAATCTTACCAAATACATCATCCACATAACATACATCATTGTATATTGAAACATCGTGTAAGAGGGTTTTGTGGATAAATGCCATGGAAAGAAGTATCATGCATGGAAAATATCATCGACAAGGGTGGACAAAGTCGTTTGTGATATTACTCCGCGTGGACATGATCTTCGGGAACTAGTGGAGTGGTTTCTGGTGATGTCTTGCTTGGTGAAGTGGGTGTAGGTGAACCGTCCACAATCAAAATAGATCGATTCATAACACTGCAGTTGTTAATACACTAATGGGAGCTATGTCATAGTTATATTGAAGCTTCACAGTATACACCATCAGCTCACATAGACACCATTCCAATAGCACATGTCCATATATCGCTTGTCCCACACACTATCCATCCACACATCACTCGTCCATGTATTCCCGTCCACGTATCAATCGTCCACGCATCACCCATCCACGTAAAATGTTCGTTAAAAGCAAAATTGTTTAGAATCAACTACTGGCCCACAACAAAGTGTCTCACATGTAGAATGTGCCTTTGAGTGTAATGGAAAGTCAAAAAGTGACTTAGATGAAATTAACTCTTAAAATCATTGGGTGAAGTCACATTCAATAAATATTATGGGGGCCAGTATATTGACGGGAAAAAAGAATCTCCAAAATACAATTAAATTTGTTTTAAACGTCGGGTTAAGTAACCTCTTCCCCATTTCCCTCCCCTCTCACACATGTGATGCCTCCGTCCCTGTAGGTAGGAGATCTCGTAGATGAGTGGATATACAGTTCTTGGACTAACAAATTAACATCTCATGCGTATAGTCACGTGCTTTTTTTTCCTCGAAATTTCATTTGCCATTTCAATGGAAAGATGCAGTCACGTGGTTTATACCACGTGGTCACATGGCTTTATTTGCTTCCAGTTTCTGTCAAATCGTTTGTTTTAAACGTTTGTATAATTGACCTCGTGCAGATTTCAAAACATACTTAATTTTATCTGTGATTAAAAAAGGAAATTGAAACCTCCGAAGTGACCAGACAGCATTCCAAGAAATGTTAATGTTAACATCTTGGAATGTGACATCTATATAATGCTTGTGTTTCTTCGTATAGTTTTCCATGTAGATTGCAAATCCATTTTTTTCTTTCATTGGTATGAGGAACTTTAGATCATCAGTTCTTGTGGTGCTAAGTCTGCTCATAGCTTCCAATGTTGCACGGGCTAGTCCTGAGAGCAAGGTAAATTTTATCTTCTTTAAGAAGACAGCAAAAAAAAAAAAAAAAAAAAAAAAGGAGAACTAATAAAAAGTTATGACAAACATATGGTTGTGCTGTAATTGATAATCAAATAGGTTCACATAGTGTATCTGGGTGAGAAGCAGCCATGATGATCCAAAGCTTGTCACAGAATCCCATCACCAGATGTTGTCGTCACTTCTTGGAAGGTACAGAGGCTGAATGATTAACTTTCTGGCTCCATTGGGTCGCTTTATGTAACCAACGAGTTTTCTCTTTTTGTGACACAGTAAAGAGGATGCAGATTACTGCAATGGTGTATAGTTACCGACATGGATTTTCAGGGTTTGCAGCAAGGCTCACCAAGTCCCAAGCCAGAAAATTGCTGGTACTCATTGATGCCTTTTAGTAACATAAGCATCACTTTATTGTCTGGGCAAATACGAGGGCTGTATGTTTTAATTGATGGTGCACCTTATGTGACAAACAGATTCACCTGAAGTTGTTCATGTCATGCCGGATGGTTACTATGAACTTGCGACAACTCGGACTTGGGACATACTTAGGCCTCTCTACTGAAATCCGAAGAACCTCGTTAATAATTACAAACATGGGTGACAAAGTCATCATTGGCGTTATTGACACAGGTATAAGCAGATTTTCATCAGATTGTAGATTTGTCTTTGGTCATGTTGCTTTTGATTCCTGTATTTTAGTTTCCTCAGTAACCTATGGTCATGTGTCATTCTAGGAGTATGGCCTGAATCTGAATCATTTAATGACGATGGGGTTGGGCCAATACCGAGCCATTGGAAAGGAGGATGTGAACCAGGAGAAAATTTGCAAATCAACTAATTGCAACAGAAAACTCATAGGAGCCAAGTACTATAATAATGGGTTTCTTGCTGAATACGGAGGATTGAACTTTACAGAATCACCTGACTACATTCTGCTAGAGACTTTAACGGCCATGGCACGCCATGTCGCCTCTACTGCAGGTGGTTCATACATTCCTGACGTAAGCTTCAAGGGACTCGCTAGAGGAACCTTGAGAGTAGTGCACCCCGTGCTCGCTATAGCCATGTACAAGGCTTGTTGGTATATAGAAGAGCTAGGCGGAGTGGCTTGTTTCATCTTCTGACATCTTGAAAGCAATTGACGACGCATATTCATGATGGTGTTGATGTTTTGTCAATGTCTCTAGGTAGTCGGGTTCCTCTCACTTCTGAAACCGATCTGCGTGATGCGATTACTACTGGAGCATTCCATGCAGTTGCAAAGGGTATTACAGTTGTTTGTGCTGGTGGTAACGCTGGCCCAGCAGCTCAGACCATTGCAAACACAGCTCCTTGGATATTGACAGTGGCTGCAACCACTCTAGACCGGTCATTTCCCACACCTATTACACTGGGGAACAAGAACGTGATACTGGTAAAGCAGACTATGCTTTTTTACTTCTTATTTTTTTTTCTTGACAAATGTTTCTCTATGAAACTCGCTGTTTATGGGTATTTCCGTGCTACTTTAGGGTCAAGCAATGTACACAGGCCCAGGACTTGGCTTTCACTAGTTTGGTTACCCTGAGGATCCAGGGAACAGTAATGAGACACTTCATGGGTATTGATATTAAATATCTGGCTTCTTGCTAAGACTTATGTTCAGTTTTCACTTAAGTAAATCATTCTCTTATCTCTTACTGAATATGTGATTATTTGCAGTGACTGCGAATTACTTAGGCTCAACTCCGACCGTACCAATGGCTGGGAAAGTTGTTCTGTGTTTTCACAGCATCAGCACGTTACACTACTGCATCAAGAGATGCATTTTTGTGAAAAGAGCAGGAGGTCTTGGCCTGATCATAGCAAGAACCCCCGGGTACAGTGTCTCTCCATGTAGAGATGATTTCCCCTGTGTTTCCATTGACTACGAGCTTGGGACAGATATACTTTCTACATACGTTCCACTAGGTATGAAAACTGTCATTTTCGATCTTTATTTCTTACAATCACACATCTCAGTTGTTTCCTTCCTTTATAAGAAACACTTCCACTTGCTAATATGTATCTATGTTTCTATGTGTGTGATCACCTGTTGTGAAAATAAAACCTTCAAGAACAATCGTAGGACAACCTGTAGGGACAAAGGTGGCAGCTTTCTCATCAAGAGGACCTAACTCGATTTCCCCGCCATTCTAAAAGTTTTGTCGACTCCCTAACTTCTTACCTGAAAAAACATAAGTGAAATATCACTATATAATTAACTTATACATTATATACTCAAACTTCAAAATTCAAATTTCAAGCATTTTGTTTAGTTTTGTAAAGTCATACATTTATCTGCCACAGTATTGTGTTATATCTTGAAACATATAGGTTTTTGGCCGTTTTGACTCTTTTTTACCCTATTACTACCTAACTGTGTCAAATTTTCCTTGTTTCACGACCAGCCCGACATAGCAGCACCAGAGTGACATATTGGCAGCTACATCTCCCAATGCCACCAACAATGATGGGGATTCGCTATGTATTCAGGAACATCAATGGCGGCTCCAGTTATTTCAGGAGTTGTTGCACTTCTCAAAGCTACTCATCCTGACTGGTCTCCTGCGGCTGTTAGATCAGCTATTGTCACTACAGGTTCTTGTCTTTTTCCAATTACAGGAAACAAACAACTGATCACTTGAATCCCTCTTTTTTAACTCAAAATGTCCTTGCATTGCAGCCTGGAGACAGATCCATTTGGAGAGCAGTTATCTGCTCAAGGGTTATCTCGCAAAGAAGCGACCCATTTGATTATGGTGGAGGCTCGTGAACCCCGAGAAAGCTGCAAACCCCGGTCTCATATACGACATGGCCCAAAGACTACATTCTATACTTGTGCTCGGCCTGTTACATGACACATCTATCTCTCAGCTTGTCGGAAAAGTAACAGTTTTGTAATGACCACAAAACCTTCTGTTCTCGATTTGAACTTGCCTTCAATCACAATTCCAAACCTCAAAAAACAAAGTCACCCTCACCAGAACAGTCACTAACGTTGGACCAGTTATTCTGTCTACAAAGTTGTGGTCGAGCCTCCGCTTGGGTTCGAGTGGTGTGAAGCCGAAGAAACTAGTGTTTAACTCGAAAACCAAAAGGGTCTCCTTCAAAGTACGAGTCTCGACCACCACAAAATCAACACTGGTTACTTCTTTTGGAAACTTGATTTGGACTGATTATGTGCATAACGTGACTATTCCTGTGTCTGTGAGAACACAGATTCTGCAAATTACTTCGATGAGAACTGATTCCTTAAAAGATCTTTACGTGTTCACGAGAATAAAGCTTTATTAATCAAAGTTGGTTGGAGATAATCTTTTTGCTGTCTTATTGTTTTATAAAGAAATTAATTGGCTTAAATTTGATTCCTTTTTCTTATGAGAAACTTATTACTAATCAATCATCAGCACAGTGACAAAACCGTAGACACATTCTAGATTCTCCTCCATGATGTAAGATCAATCATAATATTGATTGACTCAATATCTCTTAGTATAAAAAACAAATATATTCTCTCATTAATGTCTTTGTAATACCCTAGCATAGCTACATGTATATAAGCCTCTTGTACTTCCCCTAAGATATAAGATACATACTATTGTACATGGTATCAAGGGCTTTACGATCAAACACAATTTCTTTTACTAAAAAAATTTCGTC
>CAJHQP010011242.1:0-15819 GCA_905132765.1 Moricandia arvensis
GAGTACTTATGGATTAAATCTCCGAGGGAGCGTGGTAACACATATTAACTCAATACAGTTGTGCGATTAGGCTAGGCAAATAGATTAAAACAATAAATAGAAGCAAACAGTTGATTGAATGATTGGTTTGTAAGCAATAATGAATGAAAAACGGGTTTTCAATCTTAGCAACTTGAAATAATAGCAAAGAGTATCAGTAATTTATCTATTGTATAACTTAAGTCTCTGCTTCCAAATCTCGTTGGAGAAGCTCTAGAATGCACGTCAATCGACGCCTATTGAAGTTAGTGCTGCGATCAAGTTGCTATTGAGTTAGCATCAACTGATGATTAGCTTTAGTCAAGCATTAGGACCTAATGTTGATTATTTCACTAGATTACTACTATGCCAATCTCTCGTATGTATCTAGCTACCTCAGTTCAACCGAGGATTAATTCATGTATGAGTCCTATTACTCTCGCAGTTGTCAAATATCTAGAAATTCAGGCTTCTAACTCAGCTACTCTAGAACACAAGCAATATCACATCATTGCTATTGATAGATCAAATAATCACGCTAACGAGTTCTATTGTTTGGGCTATCGCATCACTACCATTATTAAACTCCAAATCTGATAGAAGATCTACTCATATAGGTAACAAAGAAACAAAAATCAGAGATGAATATAATATAGAAACGCATAATAAAGAACCAAAGATTTGCTTGAGGACTCTGAAGGATTCCTCCGCTTCTCTCGGTCTAACTGCTATAACTATGAATAAAAGAAAATTTAGATAGTGTTGTAGCCTAAACAATGGCTTATAGAACATATAATATGGTTTATGTAGTCCACGTAGTATATTATGGTACATTTGTGATGACTTGTGGGATTAAGTCGGTCATACAAATGATACTCGCTCCGTGTTGTGGCATCACGGCGTCGATCGACCACAAGGGTCTTTTGTCGATCGAAATTCCTTCATCTCTTTGACAACTTCCTCTTGTGAGGCAGACAGACCACTCTTCAGTAAAATAGGTACAACTTTGGATCTAAGATTCTGACTGACATCAAACTAGTGGAATTGGAAAGCTAACCTAAAGCTCTATATTGTGTCAAAATATCAGCTCAATCGCACCGTGGCAAGGTCTATGTCCATCGATAAACATTGATACGCCTATGTAGTTATGCATCTTTCAAAAAGCTCCATACTCACCAAAGTTCTCTAAAACGTACTTGAATCTAAAAAACACTCTACAAAACCCAGACACACATAATAGAATCTAAATAGGACATATAACATGGTCTAAAAGTGGTAAATATTGGGACCTATCAACTCCCAAGACTTAACCTTTTGCTTGTCCTCAAGCGAAACAAGGGTAAAATCTGTGGAAGAGGTCTGAAAAACAGGGACTCGCAAATCTTCCTAACTTATCACTATCACCTCTACTATGTTGCAACCACATCAAATAAATGTTAATCTTACAGAACCTTTATATACCTTATCCTTTTATAGCAACCAAATTCATTATACCAGCAACTTAGCAAATACTAGTCTCACTCACCCTTCTACTACTTTATTTCTTGCATAAAATAACAGTGCAGTCTCTACCTTGGGAGTATTGATAGAAGAAAACATGGACTGTTACTCAAGCAAGTATCTGAACACAAAGGTAGTCTTCTCTAATCCCTTTTCTTCCCTCTTTTCTCTCTTCCTGACCATGATTTGCCATCTTTTTATCAATTTTTCTTCTTTCTCTTTTTTTTATTTGACAAATGGTAGGCAAAATAGTGGGTCATAGTTAATGTACCTACCCCTCGATTCCAACGATAGGTAATCATTCTGTTGAATTAGAATAGTGTTGTCATCGATAATGTACCTAAGCCTCTGCATCTCAAGAAATCATCTCAATATTTTATTTTCTTTAGATGTCGAGGAGAGAGGGAATGGAATCAGAAGCACGCCGAATTTTACCTTCCAGACTTGCAAAAGGAATCTGATCCAATGTATACCAACCCCAAATCAAGCAAATAAGTCAAATTAGGTTGGAGGTCAGCTTTGGTTCCTCTAAACTTTATACGCAAGTTTGAAATAAGTGGCATGATGATCAGCTTTGGTATCTCTAATACTCTCTGCAATCAATAAGTCTAAGAAATACTATAGAGTGGTTAGAAAATAAGTAAAAATTTAAATATGATCATAATACAATTCGTTGACTCTATACAAACTCAATGAAAACACATAAAATAAAGATCAAAATAAAACAAAATATTAGTAATACATCTCCCAAATTTAAATAACATGTCCCTAGTTTATACAGTCTAAGATTGGTGAAAAAATAAATCATAAGGACAAAATTTAACAAGAAAAATGGTATACCTGCTCGCTGGATGTGAGTGTCTATCTACATAGTGAAGTGGCGATCGTTACTCTTGATGCTCTATCGATCGAGGCTGGCCAGCCATCGATCGAGGCTGGCCAGCCATCGATCGATGTTTGGTGCAGAACTGTCTTCCTCGGATCTTTTCTTCTTCTTTTTTTGGATGAACAGTCTGCTGCTATAGTGTCGATCGACGATGCTGCTATAGTTGTCGATCGACGATGCTGCTATAGTGTCGATCGACGATGCTGCTACAGTGTCTCTTGACCCTGTTAATCTTTTTATTTTCTTGAAATAAAATAAATATGAAAATTAGTAATTAATGAAAAATAAAACCAAATAAAAACTTACCCAACAGTGGGTTGTCTCTCAATTAGCGCTTATTTTAAGTCATTAGCTTGACATTTGGAGGTCTGATTCAGTCCAGATGAGAATGAGAACTTGCTCTAAAACAAGTCTCAATGTCTCTCTTTCTTTAGCTTCATCTCACTTTTTGTGAAAGCCTCCATAGACTCTTATCCTTTGTCTATCATCTCAGCAATAAGGAGTGCTTGAAGCTTTGAAAATGATTGTGAGAAGCACAACTGTGCACTCTGTATTCTTTCACACCATCTGAGAAGTGAGTAAGCAATGATAACTAAGGACCTCCCTTGGTCTGTTTCATTCTTCTTCCAATTCCTCCTCTTTTTCTGCTATTTCCCCCCAGATTTGGGTTGTTTCTGTCTCTGAGTGTTGAGATACCCAAGGGGTGTCGATCGACACAGAGGGTGGAGTGTTGATCGACACTAGGTCTGAAGGAGTTCTCAATCATAGAACAAGAATTCAATTAGTAAAGATATTAATAGTTATGTCTATCCTATGGCTAATCTCAGAGTCTACAACTTTTGTGTGCAAATCAGAACGACCGTCGATAGATGGTGTAGGAACAGAAATTAGCACCGTCGATTTCCGTAATCAGAGGAAAGTTAAGAAAACCAAACTTTCCCTAAGGTCCCAGATTCTCTGCGAGAGCCAATGACAAGTGACCAAATAATACGGAAAATACGAAGAGATAACAAAACGAATTTATAGAAAAAGTAGATCTTATTTCGAATCCACATAAGAGCATTGTGATAATTACAAAGGTATAAAAGCTTTGGCCACAAGATCTGTCAGCGAGTCACCTAGTTCTAGCAACCTAAAATCTGAAACCTAGTTGAGTCGCAGCTCAATAACAACAGACGAAAAAATGCGAAAAAGGTTTTGATTGATTTTAGACTGAACATTTTGAAAGGATGCCTATGTACCCCTTTTGAGGATCAACCCAAACGTAGTTCAATTGAAAGAGTGGAACAATAGATTGAACTGCATGTGTGAGTTGGTCTAGTAATCAAGAGCTAGTCATAAAAACATAACATGTCGAGAATAATGCCTAAAATTTCTAATTGCAGAGAGTTCTATGACTCCAAAACCCATCTCTTTGAATCTCTATCTTGGTGATCCTTATATACTCCTTTGAGGCATTTCCATCTTTCCTGAATTTTGGTTATCGTCATGCGGAAATATTCCATTTTTCCTCGATCTTTGAGATTATCCCTTGAAACTTGACATTTATCTTCCAAACTTGACATTTATCTTCTCCTTTGAATATTTGGTAAACCATCATAATATCCTTGGGCTCAATCCTATCAAGAACTGTAAGTGGTCCCTTAGCCGTGTCTTAGACCTCTTTGGCTCGTTTTCCGACAATGGTTTATGATTTTCCGAAGGGAACCCTCAGTACAATGTTGGCTTTGTAAATAATTTCTATTATTTGTATATTTAAGACAACTTTGGTGTTCAGTCAACCGTTGCCGTTTTATACAAACCATTTAAACTCATACGAGAAAACGAATCTTTCTGATTTATATTGCAAAGTTCAAACGGTAACTCCAGTAAAAATGAAACGAGAGATTGTCTAATCGAGGTTCTAAAGAAGTACTGAACGAGACCAAGATGAATGGTATCGACCCGACTCGCCTAATGGTCAAGTTGGTCGTGGTTGATTGGACAGGCTGGTCCAACTCGCCTGATGGCGAGTTGGGTTGTTCGACCAACTCGCCTGATGGCGAGTTGGGTTGTTCGACCAACTCGCCTGATGGCGAGTTGGACGCAGGCATTGGACGAGTCGGGTCCATACGTTCTTCTTGCCGTCGGGTGGATCGGAAGTGGTTGCTTTGGTCGTTCTGTTGCTCAATCGTCCTTTTCGAATTTGCACAAGTTTCCAGTTGTGGTGCTTCGTGCTTTAAGTTTTCAAATGTTCTTTCATGAACTTTTAGCCATTGATTAAGTCGTGACCGATTTTGACCCCAATAGTTAGCCCCCAGCGCACAAGATATTATGTGTAATTTCTTACGAGGTAGTGATTGGTGTCTTAGGTTGAATAAATGGCTAAAATGCGTGTTGTTGAAACCATTTTTTTGGTGTTGGGGCTGCACCTTATGAAGGCTGCCTACGTACCCTTGTTGAAGGGATAAAGCCTTTTGTATTTCATCTTGGAGTTAAGGTTCTTACGACCTGTTTCCAGAGAGACCTTTATGGTTTAGTTGTGTGTCATGTAAAGATTATCAAGCTTGTTTCTGTTGATGGCATTTTGTATTGGACCTTTTTGGCCTCGAGACTAGCCTTGGAGGCTCTTTGCTTTGGCCATACGTGGCCATATCTATGTTTTCGGGATGTGCCGCATGTGGCTTCGAATCCATACCCATTTAGGGCTTAAAAATGAATATTGTTTTTCCTTTTAAGAGCGTATGAGTATTCATGTTGAAGTAGAGGGTAAATTATGCGTTGTCATCTCATATCTAACTCTAGGTGAACTGCTATATTCGTGGTCTGCTTTGAGAGTTTTCCGCAGAACTTAATTCAACGGGATTTCTAAAAACGTTTAAATACTAGCCAAGAGACAATTTTTGGGATCTCGTATCAGGGTGTTGATACTATGCCTAGAGATGTTATAGACCAGTGTGTTGGGTTTAGGGTAAGACCTAGGTGTAATAACGATTTTAGGGGTTGCGATGAATACTCCGGCTTACGTTTCCCATATCATTTTCGACCTGATTCCGTATATATTTAAAGTCCACGATAAGTTCTCAGCTTATATGAATTGTATAGTAGGAACCAAACATCTCTTCAAAGACAATTTTTAAGTCGCCTGGAAGTGCTGACTAAACTTTTGGATTTCTTTTATAGCACTATTATCCTTCTGTCGGATGTATGAGAGCTATCTCTATGAGATTGCTTGGTCTGTTTAGGACGTTGAGAGATTGTTGTGATCAGCAAAAAACTTATCGGTAGATATTACCGTTTTTGAGTCTTCGGGAAGGATACATGTTTAAGAAGGTGTTTAGTGCATATGACTGTTGAGACGAGGGTTTCGTTTGGGAAGTTTTGATGCAAACATTTCTTCAAGCGTTAGCGACGTCTCGATGTGTCAAAGGTTGAGTTTTTCTTTCATATGCCGCATTTTGTGCTTGAAATGTTAGTGGGCCTAAAGATGTGTGGTATCGCAAAGGATTTGTTTTACCCTTACGGCAGAGAAACGTTTTGGTTTGTTCGCGGATGTCCGCAACCAAAACTGTTATTTCTGTTTGGATGTTAAACTGTTTGATTTGTTATCAAGGAATTAGGACCTAGGGGCGCGTAAATCTTTCCCTGGGAATAAGCAACTTCCTTCACTATGCTTTGTGAAGAATCAGCCCCTAAGATTTATTTCGTGTATAGTTAAGGATGTTTCGTATAGCTCTAGAAACTTTGTTAAGAGTTTTTCCTTATGTGCCGCATTTTAAGTGTAAACATTGTGGGCTTAAAGTGAATTGTGGAATGTATTGAACTCCGTCGGTTGTCGAAAAGTTCAAGTTTTACATTAACCGTTTGGTGGTTACTACCAAGTTTTGATATTAAGAATTTATCGTACGATTTCTGATTCTAGGTTATACGATAATTATTTGCATGATCGTCAGTTGGCATTTTTAGACAAATCGTGGAATGTCATTGTGCTGTCAAGTGATTGTATGGAGCAATGTTCTCTAAAAGTTTTTGGCTTGGCGTGAAGGATGTGTTCAGCCGCATAGGCGATAACGTTGCTGGTGAAGGATTAGACTATGGCACTTTCCTATTAACATTAAGGTCGTGTTAGTTTAGAATTATCCTAAATGGGATGCCGAATTCTGGTTCGGAATTTTATTGGAAGGCGTACCGGTCGAAGGACAAATAGCGCTTGTCGAGAATGATGGGCGAAGTCGGAGTTTTTTCGTGTTAATATGGCCGATGGTGTTAGAAAACGATTTTCTACTTTAGGTATCAGTTATATGATGAATGTTTTCTTACAATATTTCCTTTAGTCATACGACAATTGTTTTGTTTTTGACTAATTAAGACGAAGCCTAAGAGGCTTGATCAAGCACTCGTGCGGGATGATTGCCTTCTCGGATATGACTGAGGGAAATGAAAGGCAGAAACCAGCGTGCTGCATGGTTACAGAATGAGATCTGTAAGATCGTAGTGCGAAGAGACAAATTTTAGTTTTTTCATTGAGAGACGAGTTATACGACTTTGTTTTTAGCTATACGCAAATTTTCAAAAACACTTTTCATAAAATTTGTTATGTATGTTTCCAAAATTTTCTTCGCATTACTTGGTGTGGCTATATGAAGGATGTTTCGTGTAAGTTTTTCGAGAAGGGAATAGCATAGAAGTAAACAGAGCGTGTTGTTCGCAAGTTACTTGTGAGCGAGGTCTAGGTTCTTCTCGTTCATGTTTTCGTATCGCAAAGTTGTTTTTCATGATACCAATTTTGTTTCCCCATAGGCTCTTCCGTATATTTTTTTAGCTATACAAAAGTAATTGATCATCGGTTTATGAGGAATCGCATTGCGTAAGTTATTTTCTGTCTACTGCTGCGAGACTTTGCTTTGTCAAAAGCGTTTTCTTGATGCCGAGACAAAAAAAAAGTATGGGAGTATACGAGTATAGTATACGTACCTACTCCCTCCTTTTTTTAAGAAAGAAAACGACTGAACCAATATTTCGAAGGGTTGTGTACATTTTTTCTTTAGAATATTGGGATGATTGACAATCTGGGTCGTTTTTAAGACGATGCTAGGATTTTAACTTTGGTAGTTTTCAGGTTGGCGACTTGAAATATCTCGGGTTTAAGAAAATTGCTAGGAACGAGTCAGTTTGAAGACGACATTAGCGTTTCTAGTTCTTTATTAATTTAGGAACCAAGCAGAGTATGCATGGCGATCGTTTCTCGGTTTTTTTGAGATTTTAGATTGGTTTGCAAGATCTGACTGAACAATCACGGAACAATAAATCAAGATAGGGAAAATCGTCTAAGATTAAGTTCGCTAGACTATCCGCCTAGATTCCAGGTTTCCTAAAGTTTATTGCAATCTCCGTAGCGTTTTTATTTCTCAGCACCTTCCTACGAAAATTCCATGTCTGATTTCAAAAAATTTCAGGTCGGACATAGCTTTGTGTTCTCGAAGATCCAGGTTTGCCTCTTCTCCGTTTTTCGACAAACGTTTTTATGATTTTACCAAAATAACACCTTTGATATGACGTCAGTTTTAAGAAATAATAAAAATTAATAGTATAGCTGAGGAAACTAAGGTGTAAAATTAAACGTTACCATTTTATACAATCAATTTGAACTTATACGAGAAAACAAGTCTCAGCGGGTTTTACCGTAAATTTCCAATGGTAACTCCAGTTGAGACAAAACAAGAGACAGTTTGATCAAGGTCCCAAGGAGAAGATGATCGAGACTGAGACGGGTGATGCTTATCTAAATCCCCTGATGGAGAGTTGGATGTGGTCGATCCAACTCGCCATCAGGTGAGTTGGATAAGATGGTCCAACTCGCCTGATGGCGAGTTGGATTGACTCCATCCAATTCGCTATCGAGCGAGTTGGACGAGCCGCTCCTACTTGCCCAATGGCGAGTTGGACAAGTAGTACCAACTCGCCATCAGGCGAGTTGGGCAAGTTGCTCAGGCGAGTTGGACTTGGCTCGTTCAACTTTCCGTCAGGCCAGTCGACGTGGCTGGTTTGATTATTTCGATGGTCGAGATTAATTTTACGAAAGTTACTCCTTAAAATGTCATAGGTATAGTTTTACAAAAGCTGTTTCATAAAATGTTGTAGAGTTTAATTTTATGAAAGTCGTTTTGTAAACCAGTTTTCGAGTTTGGCTGTAGGAAAACCGTTTTTCTGGAAAACTCACGTTTTGTGGCTGTTTCGCAAATTTAGTTTATGGGTTTTAGTATAAGAAACTCTGGCAATTTAATCTAAAATTTTCTCGTTTACGTATGATTAATCCGAGGGATTTTTTTGTAGTTTTTCCAAAGTAAGCTTAGGTGACAATCATCGAGGATTCACCGAATATGTCACTTATAATCGAAGCTTGAATTTTTACAAAATCTTAGTTTTCAGAAAAGGATTTAGCAGTGAGGAATACGATGTACCATTTTGCTTAGTTTAGTCTTTGTCAGTCATTTTAGGTTTCAAGTGATTTAATAGATCAACTTTGTTCCTTCGAAAAATATTCTTGAGAAATAAGACAGTGGGGAATTGACACCTCGATTTGCCGTTCTTCTATTTCCGTGAATATCTAGATTTCCTCTGCGACTTCGAGAAGATGAAGCGAGTTTTATTTCTCCGAAGGCTTTTATGGACGTTATTTGGAAAAGTACAGCGGTGAGTTGAGAACCCAAATTGTTGTGCTTCTTTCTCCGCAAGTAACCTCAGGTTTCACCGCGATTTTGAGGAGATCAAGTTTTAGTTTTTTGAAAAGTTTCTGGAAAACTCTTTTGGTCAAACCATTACACGCTGAGATTTCTCCAACACCGATGATGAGACAAATTTTACGGGGTTTGATAAATTTTATCGTTGCCCTTTCTTTTCAGACATAGAAATCACGAGCCTTTTCGGTACTCTTCCCGTGGTGAAAAGTTGCGACTAAGTTTTTGATTTTGTTCACGACTACGGCGTTTTCATAAGCATTGGCCACATGAGCAGTCAGTGCTGCTAGTTTGTCTTTCATATTTCCATACATCGTTTTGATCAAGCATTTTGTGGCCATGAGTTAGAGTATTCCGTACCCCCTCCTTCTAGTGCCAAACTGTGCGAACCAAAATTCGCACCGTCGATTTCCATAATCGGAGGAAAGTGAAGAAACCCTAACTTTCCCTGAGGTCCTGGATTCTCTGCGAGAGCCAACGATAAGTTACCAAATAATACGGAAAATACGAAAAGATAACAAAACGAAATTATAGAAAAAGTAGATCTTATTTCGATTTTGTGAAAGAGCATTGCAATCATTACAAAAGGTTGTAAGAGCTTCAGCCGCAAGAGCTGTCAGCGAGTTACCTAGTTCTAGCAACCTATAACCTTAAACATAGTTGAGTCTCTGCTCAATAACAACAGACAAAAAAATGCGAAAAAGGTTTTGATTGATTTCGGACTGAACCTTATGAAAGGCTGCCTACGTACCCCTTTCGAGGATCAAGATGAACGGAGTTCAATTGAAAAAGTGGAACAAGAGATCGAACTGCATGTGCGACTTCGTCTAGTAATCGAGTGCTAATCATAGAAACAAAACATGTCGAGAATAATGCTTAAAGTTTCTAAGTGCACAGAGTTCTAGGACTCTCTATCTTGGTGCTCCTTATATACTCCTCTCGAGGCGGTTCCCTCTTTCCCGAATCGTGGTTATCGTCTTGCGGAAGTATTCCATTTTTCCTCTATCTTTGGGATTATCCCTTGATACTTGACATTTATCTTCCGAACTTGACATTTTATTTTTCGGACTTGACATTTATCTTCTCCTATGAATATTATGTAAACCTTAATAATATCCTTGGGCTCAATCCTATCCGGAACCGTTAGTGGGCCCTTAGATGCATCTTAGAACTCCTTAGGATGTGTTCTGACTTAATCGTTTTTACGATCTTTCTGAGAAAAAAAAACCTCTGTAAAATGTTGGTTTTGTAAATAATTCACATTATTCATATAATTATGACAACTGTGTTAGGTCAACCGTTGCCGTTTTATACAAACCATTTGAACTCATACGAGAAAACGAGTCTTTCTGGTTTTTTATTGCAAAGTTCCAACGGTAACTCCAATAAAGAAGAAATGAGAGATTGTGTAATCGAGGTTCGAAAGAAGTATTGATCGGGACCCAAACAGATGGTATCGAACCAATTCACCTAATGGTCGAGTTGTTTGTGGTTGAATCAACTCACCATCAGGCGAGTTGGACTGGTGGTCCATCTTGCCCACTAGCGAGTTTGACAGTGATGGTCCAACTTGTCATCAGGCGAGTTGGACGATGATGGTCCAACTCGCCATCAGGTGAGTTGGACGATGATGGTCCAACTCGCCATCAGGTGAGTTGGACGATGATGGTCCAACTCGCCATCAGGTGAGTTGGACGATGATGGTCCAACTCGCCATCAGGCGAGTTCGTCGAGCAACCCAACTCGCCTGGTGGCGAGTTGGACGGAGGCTTTCCAACTCGCCATTGGGGGATTCGGGTCCATCTGTTTACCTTGCCGTCGGGGGGGGGTCGGACGTGTTTTCTTTTGTCGTCATGTTGCTCGATCGTATTTTTCAAGTTTGCACAAGGTTCCAGTCGTGGTTCCTCGCGCTTTTGGGTTTCAAATATTTTTTCGGGAACTTTTAGCCATTGATTTTGCCGTGACCAATTTTGACCCCAATAGATGGTATGCAAACAACATGGATCGATGGCTTTCTTATTCAAGTAGTAAACTACTAAATTCGATTGGTTCACTTAGAATTACTAGACCAGTCTTTCAGTTGTCCCTACTAACTTAAACTCAACAAAATTTATTCTGGTAACGATCCTACTGTTGCAGTGTCAATTATCTTTATATCAGGGTTCTAGTAAGCTATTCCAGTACACAATCAATAAGCACAATTATAATGATAGATCTAATAATAACTATAGCAATTCTATTGTTTGGCTAATCCGTCAAAACAATTAATAAACCCTAAATCTAACAAGGTGACTACTCAAACATAGCTAAGAAGAACATAATCATAAACGTGAAATATTTCATAAGATAAATAATAGAGAAAGAAACAAAAGTTCCAATACAAAGCTTGAGAAGTCTTGATATTCTCTCCAAAAACCTTAAACTACTATGTAAGTCTCCAAAATCTTCTCTAATTGTCTCTTTGCATAAAACACCAGCAAAGACAATATAAACTAGGTAAAACATATCAAGAGGCAATCTTGTAATTCTGTGACTTGGGCTTCCAATCGGGTACTTTGTGAATTGGGCTTCTGCACGTCGACCGTTGATTGACGGCAAGGAAGTGTTGTCGTTCGACGTAATCTCTGTCTCGATTCGTAATTTTCTGAATTTGACCAGCTACGGGGTTCCTCTCTCTCTAATCTTCAAAAAGCCTCGTAATCTCTACAAAACTCCAAAATGTACATGGGCCTGAAAAGAATCTAAAACACATCATAAACACACATAACATACTCCAAATATGGCCTATAAAATGGTCTAAAATGGTAAATATTAGGACTATAACCTCCCATACACTGAACCTTTTGCTTGTCCTTAAGCGAAACAAAGGTAAACATGTGGAAGATGTTTGAAAAACGGGGACTCACAAAATCTCTAGCTTATCATTATCACCTTCACTATGTTGCAACCACATCAAACAAGTGTTAATCTGAGAAAAACTTTATATACCTTATCCTAGTATAGCAACCAAATCCATTCTACCAATAACTTAGCGGATACTAGCTTGACTCCCCCCTATACTAACCTCATTTTTTTGCATAAATTAAAAGTGCATGCTTTATATTGGGAGTATCAATCATAAGACACATGGATTCTTACCCCTGCAAGTACCTGAACACACATGCAGTCTTCTCTGATTCCTTTCTTCCCTTCTTTTTCTCTTCTCTAAATCTCTTTATAATCTATTTTTTTATAAGTCCAATGAGTCAATGATGTTGATACAGTCCACCTTGTTCATCTTTCTTTTTCTTTTCTCTCTTTTTTTGACAAAGTGTAGGCAAATAATGGGGTCACGGATAATTACCTATCCTTCTCTTCCACTATGCGTGACCATTACTTTCTGAATTAGAATAATGGGGTCATAGGTAATTAACCTAACCATCTACATCTTTCAAGAAATCATCTCAATCTTTTATTTTTAGATGGCAAAGAGAGAGATAGAGAGAGAGAGAGAGAGAGAGAGAGAGTAGGGAATCAGAAGCATACAAACCTTTACCTTCCAAACTTGCAAGAGGAATCCGATACAGTGTATACCAAGCCCCAAAACAAGAAACTTAAGTTGATTAAGGTTGGAGGTCAACTTTGGTTCCTTCAGACTTTCTCAGCAGGCGTGGATGTTACTGGTAGGTGATCAGCTTTGGTGTTTCCATTCAGTACACAATGCAGTCAACAACCTCAAAGACTTGTGCTAGATAGTGGTTAGATAGTAAGTAAGATTGAAAAAGTTCATCATCCATTGACTCAATAAAACTTAAAAATTTAAAGCTCAAAAGAAAACACAACATCAGTAACTACCTTCCCGAGACTTAAAACAATGCCCTCAGTGTTTTACAGTCTAAGATTGGTGGAAAAATAAATCATAAGAACAAAATTTAACAAGTAAAAATGGTATACCTTCTCGCTGATGGTGAGTGTCGATCGACACAGTTAAGTGGCGGCAAATTAATGCTCGTGATGGTTTGTCGTAATCTGGGTTACCTTTGTCATGCACTAGGTCAGGGTTGTCGTCGATCAATGTCAAAGGGTGGGTATCAATCAACTGTTGGTTGGTAACGTCGCTTGATGTATTGGGCTGGGTATCGATCGATGCTCCATCATCTGGGTCATACTCTTGCTCGAAATAGCAGAAACATGTGG
Organism: Moricandia arvensis; assembly: GCA_905132765.1. NCBI lineage: Eukaryota > Viridiplantae > Streptophyta > Magnoliopsida > Brassicales > Brassicaceae > Moricandia > Moricandia arvensis. The sequence goes on from CAJHQP010011242.1 coordinate 13,297, forward strand.
CCACAAGTCCTGGTTCATGAACCAAATCAATGAGAGTAGTTTTGGTTCTAGTTTGAACATGCTCATAGTAGTGATTCTGCATGTCTCATATTGCTCCTACCGTGGCCATGAAAGCTCTTCCAAGTAGCAAGGATGAATTCTGCTCCACTTGGACGTCCAAGACATGAAAGTCGACATTAATCAGGGAATTTACGATTTGCACTTGGAGATATTTGACCGTGCCTATTGAATTTACCTTCGAGCAATCCACAAAAGTGAATGAATCACTAGAAGGCTCCACTTTTAAGCTTAGGAAATCTTCCATGGTTCTTGGCATAATGCTTACTGAAGAACCGGTTTCGCAGAGTGCATGAGGGTAGTCATGTCCTTTAATGTTGCAGGGAACCACAAACTTCCCAGGGTCGCTTCTCTTCTTCAACTTGACCTTCTGCTTTATCTTCTCCCTCAAATGATTAAACATTCTTTCAATGTTCTCATCAGTCTCCTTGGTTCCTCTGAAGAAGATCCAAAATCTGTGAGTGTAATAAGCTTCCTCGATTGGGGTTTCTAAAGGGATTATGAGGACTCTGTTAGCAAAGATTTCCATCTCTTTCTCATTAGCTTCCCTTCCAAGATGCTTAGGAACCTTCTTCTTTCTTCTATAATGTTTATCCATAGCTTCTACAATTTCCGTAGGGACTGGTTTATTTGTTTGTCTAGGTTTGGGTAGGGTGGGCTTCGAATGTCTATGAGTATATAAAAATTCAGGTCTATGCTTGGCAATCGACATACTTTTTTCAAATTGCCGTCGATTGATGGTAGGGTATGGCTGTCAATCGATGTACACCTCTTCACACACAGATTCTTCAGGTACCATCGATCGATTATTAGCTTTGGTTGTCGATCGATGGTCATTTTAACAGAGCAGGGGATTCTCACGAATTTCTTTCTCCTGGTGCCTAACTTCTTCAACATCTTCCCAAAATCATCATCTATGATGGCACTGACGTGGCGATTCTGTCCAGCCACAATCTTTTCCTTGATCAAGGTTTCTTATCTCCTCAAAACTTCACTGGTTTGAACAACCTGAATCCCTAGCTTTTTTCACATGGTGTTGAAAGCTTCGAATTTAGTGTTGAGGCCGGCATAGACAACATTAATCTTTCGATTGAAGTCCACTGTCATTTTCTGATGTCCCTCTAGAATCTTGTCAATTATGTCTTCAATCTTGTTCTCTTGGGTATCTGATGGGGTGTACTGATAATAAGAGGCTCCATAAGTTATGTATTTGCTGTAGGGTCTCTGCTGTTGTGATCCTTGGTTGTAGCTACTCCTCTGACCATTGCCATAAAGTTTTTGTTTCTCTGGTTCCCATATCTCTGGAATCAATTTCCACTGACAAAGTTCATATCCTCTTCTTCGCCTTTCTCATTGCCAGATCCTATAGCTTCTACACCTTCTGTGAAACTAACTTGCTTCTTCATAAACCTCTGAACACTATCCAACTTGGCTTTTACTTCTTACATCTGATCCTTGGTAAGTGTAAGGACTGATTTCCTCCTCTTATGATCATTGTTCCTGGTGCTGTTGTTGGATGCCAAATTCTCTATCTATCTGGTAGCCTCTTGTTGACTCCTAGTGCAGAAGTTTCTCTCACTAGCTGTGTCTAAAGCCATCTGGTGTGGACAATCTCTCTGGTAGGATTTGAATCTGATTAAGGAGTTTCAGAAAGACTCTACTGGCTCATGTGTGAATGTAGTAATTGTTTTCTTAAATTCCTCAGCTCTAGCATCATCAAAGTAATTAGGTAGGAAGGCGTTTTTGATGTATGTCTAGGATGTAAGAGATTCTGGTGGTAGTTGATTGAGCCAGTAAGAATCATTTCCAACAAGTGAATATTTGAAGATCTGGCATAGAAGGTAGTCCTCAGGGACTCCATTAGCCTTGATGGCAGACACAAGATCCTTGAATTGCTTCAAGTGATCCATAGGGTGCTCATGAGAATGACCATGAAATGGTGTCTATGCCACAAGTGTGAAACATGCTGGCTTTATCTCAAAATCGTTCCTCAGGAAAGATGATATGGACGATTGTAGTCAACCAACATTCTAGATTGAGCAGTCTGGGCATCAGCTCCAGCTTGAACTACAACAGGTTCTTCTAGTTGAGGGATCATAATCCGCTAGTCATCAAGTCTCTGACCTGTTAAATTACGCAGATGACCATATAGGTCATACAAGTCTCCTCTCTAATTCCTTGTAACGATCACCATAACAACCATCTCTGCTTCGGAATCACTGTCGACCGATGTATCGGTATTGGTGTCAAACGATTCCTACATATGAGTGTCGATCAACGAAGAAGTGTTGGCATCGATCGATGTTTGTCGCTTCTCCTTGAGGATGCTATGTTCGATGGCTACTGGATCTGAGTAAATTAAGTCTTTTTATTTGTTGATCTTGGTACTGCTGGGCATGCACTTAAAGATAAAAGAAAACCTAGACATTGCTCCCTGGCAACGACGCCAAATTTGATACGTGCTCA
>CAJHQP010011243.1:0-15816 GCA_905132765.1 Moricandia arvensis
TTATTTTAAATTAGTTCTTTACTTTTGTTATGTTTTATTTATTGTGTATATGAAAAAACAATTCTTTAAACCATATCAAATTTGTTTATTATGTTAATAATATGTTGCTATTATTTGAAACCGAAAATATGTAAGATTATTAATATGATAAATATGAGGAATGTATATTGGATTTTCATAGTATAGTTGTGTATCTTTGAATCATTTACTTGAAAATGCGTAAAATATCATTATAAATAAATGCATGAAAAAAACTCCAATTACTCAGTTAATAATTTTGTTCTAGGTTTACATTAACATATTTTCAAATTGACTTTTATATTCTGATCTTAAGAAATAGAACTGAAACCATTTTTAATATGTGTGATAATATAATATTGAATTTCATAAACCAAATCTAGTAATTTATAATATATCATGATTTAAAAATCTATTTCTAATATATAATAGTGTAATATCTTAATTCTAAAACAAATATTTTTGCATGTTATTTATAAAATTTTAGACATTGTTTTGTAGTTTTCTCTTAATATAATTTTGTTTGGGCATTTCCATGCTTTTTTATTTGATGCATTAACCAATTGTCCACCCACATTTTTTGGGTGAGTGTTATTCTTCTATGATCACATGCCTAAAAGGACTACAAATGGTTTAAGGTGAATGATATGTCTTTATAATACTCATCCTGTTTCATTTTAATTATCGTTTTAAATAGTGTATACGGATTCAAAAACACTTAGTTTTGCATATTTCTAAAATAAAAGCATTATTAAATGTATATCTAATCGTATTTTAACCAATAAAAATAGACTGAAAACATATAAGATTAATAAAGTTTTTAAACAACAACATTTATCTGAAATGTTTTTTTACTATACAACAACAATTAAAATGAAATGACAAAAGTAGTAATTTGTGAATTTCGTAAGAGACTATATTAAAATTGTTTGATATGTACTTTTATACGCAATGAAAATATAAATGCTTAAAACTATGTATACCATAAAGGTTAAATTATCTTACATTCGCAATAATTATATATATATATATATATATATTAAAAAGAGAGTCAAATGTGTATAATTTTTTTTATTTATACCAACTAGTTTATATAATTTTTTATAAAGTTTTTATGATGTTGTAAAGAATATATACATTTATTTTACAATAAATTATGTTAAAATGAGCTACATATATTACTAACATACATCATTCTCTCCATTTCACAAAGAATGTCATTTTATGATTTTATTTTTTGTTTTAAATAGAATATCAGTCTATATTTTCAATGTAATTTTGTATATTTAATTTCTCTATTTCTATTTTATATAACCAATAATATTTTATTTAATTTATTTTCACTTAATGATCATATCACTTAATTGTCATTTTATGATTCTATTTTTTTAAATAGAATATCAGTCTATATTTCCAATGTGATTTTATATATTTAATTTCTCTATTTCTATTTTATATAACCAATAATATTTTATTTAATTTATTTTCATTTAATTGATCATGAAATAAAAATATAATAGTATATTTACAATTTTTGTAATCGTATCAAAATGACATTCTTTACGAAACGGAATGAATGTAATATAGCAAAATTTCATTACCCCAAGTATAAATAAAATATAACTACTTATTCTAAACTGTATTTTTTAAGTTAGAGGTACATATATTACTAACTTAAAATACTTTTTAGAATATGTACGATAATTTCACAATATTAGTATAAGCAAGAAAAAGGTACCAAAAATCTGTAGTCTCAATGAAATATTTGTAAAAACACAGGAAAGAAGCTTAGTGCAGCGATATAATGAGTAATGACCTAGTTTGTTTTTTTTCTTTTTGAAACTTGAGTAATGACCTAGGTTTGACAACTGATCCGTCGTTTTCTTAGAGCAGTTGTGATTCACTATTTTTATAGTAAATTTATAACTTATTTTCTTGCTACTAAAGTAATTAGGGTTTGGTTTGGAGTATTGGTTCATGATATAATTTGGTATGATGTAATTAAGGTCTTAAGCTAGCATAATATAAATCACTTTATTTATATATTCTGGTAAGTTTTGTCAGGGAATACATTTGTTAATAAATCACATATCATTAATAACTTTTTTCTATATGAGAAGCTAGAGAGCTTTCGGTTAATGGAGCTTAACGATTTCAAAAATCTTTCTTCTTACAGCTAATTTGTTTTGTTTCTTAACCTTTTGTATCTATATGTTTCCTTTAGGTATGATTCCTTTTTTTTCCATCTTTCACCCCTTAAAACACACGTTAGAACTCACTGGGACATAAACTAATAAACATAATTCACTTTAGGTGATAAATACATTCCGTGCACACACAAAAAAAACACACATTCAAGTGAAAATAGAGTTAATACTGAGAAATGGCATAACCACCTAAGAAGATGAATTGTGTCAACCTTATTTGCTTATTGAAATCTTTAAAGTACATTAGTGTGTCATTCCTTAGAGTGGTATCAAAGTCCAGAATGAAGGAGTTTTTGGTTCGTCTACCATGTCTCTCTTTCACACTAATGTACACATGCAAGCATGTAAAAATGCATATCCTTGAGCAATTTAGGTTTCAAACAGCTCTAAACAAACATATTTCTCCGTACAAAATGTGAGTTTTTTGGTAAAAAATAACCTATTGTGATATTATGGTCTTGGTGTCAGGCTCATCCAATCACTCTTTCCAATGTGATAATTATCCAGCCAAGGCATAGCAAATAAGACCATTTAAAATTCTGGTGGAAATCCCATTGCCATGTTTAGATACTCCAAGTTTCCATATATGTATAAGACGAAGTGATGAACACTGAATATGAGATTCAAACATTAACATGTATATTAGTTCAGAGTAAATATCAAAATTTGACAAAACTTATCTCAAAGAGAGAGCTTCCTTCTAAATTGCAACAGCTATCTGCAGACATCATAAATATATACAAAGACCACATGTGCTTATAGGAAACATAAATTTTTTTCACTAAACCGAAAAGGTGTCCGTTAGTTTTTAGTAAAAGCGTGAATTACGGGATATAACATACCTCGTTTGCCCTTCCAACAGTGGACAATACTTCATCTGCTCTTTGATAATTTTGGCTTGAGATCTTCTTTTTTTTGTAGACACACAGTTCTAAATCAGATATCTTCATCTTCCAAAGATTTCAAATAGATGAGAATAAGAATATTGATGGAAAGACTCATTACTAATCCAAAATAGAACCATGTAGTTTCAAGCATTAAGTTTACATGTTCTCACTCCCTCGATGAACTTTGGAATATTTTCAACAGTACCCATTTCTGGCAACATCTTAAGCAAATCCTGATAGAAGAAAACTATAAATCTAAAAGGCCACGGAGAAATCAAATTAATAAATCAGAAAATATAACATATGAAGACATGAGAATAAGCAGAACATCTAGATAATGTGTAAGCAGGTTATCACACGATTAATCGAAAGATTTTTGTAACTAAACGGTTGAGTTTGTTGTTTATATGTATGTATCATTTTTGTGTCGTTTACAGAATCAGGTTCCTAACCTCTATCAAAATGGTGGATCATCATCAATAATTAAGGAAAAACAACATAATAATATATTTGTAGAACCCTAACGCAGTTTGAAATAATACGCTAGGTGCTAATGATTATACTAGGAAAGAGCCCTAGACATGACTTCTAACAAAATGAATGATAAAGAGGCATTACCTGCTTGTTGCATTGGTTCCAAGGGAAGTACTCCTGGTCGATGAGGATTGAGTGGCTAACGTTCTTGACAATGATATTCCCATCAGCCTTATTCTATGAAATGATATCATTAAATTTCAACTCTATCTGTTTTTGCTCTGCTTTTTCATCATCAAATCCTTAACGCCTGCAAGCCCTATTCTTTTGTACATCTACTGCTATCACACAACCAGTTATAGGCATGTAGGATTTGAAGAAAAGAAGAGAACACACAGAATCAAAGATCATTTTCATACCTTGGTATATAAAGGCTAATATCACTTATGATATTTTGCTTCTAAAGTTGCCCACTTCGCGAAAATCTTTTGATACCAATTTCATCTTGTTGTTCCCAAATACAAAATGAAAAAGGAATAAGATAATATGTACCCCACAAAATACCATAAATTAAAAGGAATAAGATAATATGTACTTGAGTCCGACACTCAAAGAGGTTCTAAGAGAGATCGATCCAAGTACCCAAGGACATCTGAGTGTTAGTCCAGCAAAATTATGCAACTTGTTTGGAAAATCCAACACAACCAGTAAGCACATACGAAATAAACAACAACGAAATCAAGATGCAAAAACGAAAGTACTTTGTGTTAAATCATTTTACGCAAACAAATTCTCTAAATCAGCAGAAGGACAAATTTGCTACTAAAGGTTACTAAACTTTCAAAGAGAAAATAACATTGAACGCAAAGATAATCCTCAAACGAAATTTTCGTTGCTATGAACCATTAATTATAAGAAAATTACCAAGACCCAAAAACAAAAACAAAAAACAAAAATCTCTAAAGTGACCCAACATCTCAACTACAACAAAACAAAGAGAAACCATCGAAATCAGATTCAATGGTTTTAGTTTTATAACACAAACAGAAAATAGACCTTTAAACCACAAAATATCTTCTTTGTGTTCTGTTTTCCTTGATCTTCTTCCTCGTTAACTGCAAATGTTTTCTTTAAATGATTAAAAATCATAGGTTTAAAATATAATGATCTCGACGTTCACGTATGCATGTGTAACTGGATTGTTTCAATAAGAAAAGAAAACAAGATCTAAAAGAAGAGAAGTTCCATACCATTTACCTGGAAATTACATGCCATCTCGGAGCTTAAATCTTCAAAGATTGCACTGAGTCAATCTATATACATAAGCCATCTCAATCTATGTTTGCTGTTAGCTTTGTAAGAAGAACAGAAAAGCAAAGCGAAGCGAAGCGAACCCAATATTTCAAACCAATAAGAGATTCCATGAATGATATGAGGTAAAAAGATTAACTGATTTTTGATGCAGGCATGAAGAAATCTGTAATTGACAGATATATTTAGCAAGGAAGATCGATCACTTAAGAGAGATCATGCGGAACAAATAGTGATCGATAAATTTCAGGAAGATGGATCGCCGAGGAATAAATTTAAGAGTCGAGAGAAAAATGGTTGGTAGCAGTTACGTGGATCTTAAGTTGAGTTGGCACATTTTGATTGGATGATTTTCTATGCTGACGTGGATAAGCTGAGAGTTGAGTATATTGAACTTTTATTATAGTAGTGATTTGAACGTTTTTGGATATTCAATTTTTCCAGATCTGAGTCAAATTTTGGAAGACTTCTGAGAAGTCTTCTTGGAAGTCTATCAACATATAATGCACTATAAGGCTTCCTGGAAATCTTATGACAGACTCTTCTCTCATGTCACATCTTTCATAACATATCCGAGCGTTTTGGTAAGTTTTTATGTCTGGTTTTTCTTCATTTAGTAATCTTTTGTTGCTTAAAGCTCTTACCTTTTTCCAAACTAAAACTCTCCAACCCCTCTCTAATCTTTTGAACTTGAAAACACCAAATTTTATATCAATTTTTCATTTTTATCACATGTATTTCTCACTAGTTTATCTTATTTTGCAGGTTTTTTATTACATGATTCTCATCTTCCACTCTTTTAAAGGTAACTTTATATATTTTGGATATGTATTTTTGTGTGTTCTATAAAGGTAGATTTATCTCATCTTCTACTTATTTTCTCAGTTTTGAAGTTATTTGAACGTTTTTGGATATGCAGATTTTTCATATCTGATTCAGACTTGGAAGACTTCTATGAAGTCTACTAAAATATAATGCACTAGAAGTCTTCTTACGGAATATTCTCCCATGTCAAGTGGAGTCCAAGCTAATCTTTGTGGATGAATGATCTCTAACTCCATGTGTAATAGTTTTTTATGGTCTTTTTGTGTTTTGTATGTTTACTTTTTTAGTTGTAGATTATTTTGTAAATTTGAAGAGATGTACATGAAATTGTTTGATTAATATGTTCATGTATACAATATTATCATGACAAAAATATTTGTCACTACTGAAGTTATTGATAAAACTTTAATAGCAAAACACAATAACAAAAAAAAGTCAAATTTACTAAAACTAAGACCATCTCCAATGGTTTAATCTATTTTTCCTCTAAAATAAAGTAACTCTATAATATTTTTGGTTGTTGATTAAATGTCACCCTATTTTAGATTAAAAATAGAGTGATGAACAAAAAAAAAACAAAATTACTCTATATATAGAATAAACCTATTTTTACTCTATTATAGAGTAAAAATAGAGTACTATGGAAGCATTTTTACTCTAAGCTTTATTTTAGAATCACTACAAAAAAATCTACATTGATAGCATATGATTATAGCTCATTTTACTGAACTGCTATCGTAGATGAATAAAAAAATTGTATTATATAATAGCATTAGATAAACACTATAATAGATGGAAAACCTAAAATAGCACTTAATTAATGCTATTTTGAAAATTAAGTGGACGGAAAAATAATATCACCGGTTCCGCCAATACTTGGAGTGAATTTAGATTTAAGCGCCCAATATATTATTTAAGCAGTTCAGTAAAACTATGAAAGACTTATAATGCTAAGAAAAGCTATTTGAGCCATAAACCTTAAACATGGTTTTAATCCCTAAACTCTAATCTTTTCATATTATAACTTCAAATCTTAAAATTAAACTTAAAATTTAATCTTCTTAATCTTAAACTATAATTTCATAAACACATATCCTTAATCTTTAGTCAATCTCTATATCCTAAATTCATAACTTCAAACATGAAATATACATTATTTGTAAACATACAAATTTTTAAATGATGGCCAAAATGATAATCTTGATATTAATAATATTTTCAAACTTAATATCAATTCTTAAAATAAATATCAATTTATTATAATCAAAAATAAAAATTTAAACTTGAATTATTAAATACAAAATATAAATTTTGAAATAAGTTAAAATAAATATCATTTTCATAATTTAACTTAGATCTTAAACTTAAATTCATAATTGAATTTTAAATTTTATTTGAAACCCTATACCCTAAATATGTTTCTCTATTTAATTTTAAAGTTAACCTCGAATTTAATCATTTAAAAAAATTTCTCTAACTTTAAATCTAAACTCAAACACTATATCCCAAAACCCAAACTCTATATATAAACTCCACACTAAAAATCATAAATCTAAACATTAAAACTTTAACTCACAAACAAGTACGCGTTTGGCAAAAATAAAACAAAAACAAAATTAAAAAGCCTTTTGGCAAAAAGAAAACAAAAAAATAAAGTTTTTTCTCATTGGTTAGTTTTAAAGATCTCTTCTCCTCTATATCCTCTTTGTCTCGTTATCTCTCCTTCTTTTCCCCATCAGTTTGTTTTTGTTTTAAGGAACATTCTTCATCTTCTTTTTCACCATAATCTTCCTTCTCTCCTCTTCTATCTATTTGTTCTTGTCTAGCCGATTGGAATCTCATGGGTTTGGTAACTTAAAACAATCCCTCGCCGTAAGGATAGAGGAGTCGAAAACGAGAAGCTGTGTGGTTCCATCCATTCTGTCGCGCTCGTCACCACATTACCGCTCTCTCTCTCTCTCTCTCTCTCTGTTCGTATCTGTGTGTCTCCTTCTCTATGAATCTGATTTGATTTGTTTTGGTAAAGATAGGAGGAAGAAGCAAGGTTCATGGTGCATGGAGGAGGCAAGTCCATGGCGGCTGCTGGAGGAGGCAAGTCCCATCGCGGCTGCGGGAGAGGCAAGTTTTATGGTTGATTGAAGAAGGGCAAGGCTATGGAGGCGGCTGGTCTTTTTTTAGGTTTAGTTTTTTTTGTTCTTAATTTGGTTTAGTGTAAACCAAGATATAAACATTGTAATGGTTTGATTTATTTTTTAATTCTGGTTTAGTTTTGTAAACCGGAATAAATTGTTAAATCAATTTTAATTATAAATAAAATTTATTCTATTTCAATTATTAAACAATTTTTGATTTATTTTTCAATTATTTTATTTTAATTATAATTAATTGTTTTATTGTAGAAAGATGTACCATAGCAGAAATATATCTATTGTAATCAATCGGAAAATTGCATTTTTAATCATGAAGTTGGTAAAAGTTTGCACTTCAAACCTTCATGCTCAATCACTAACATTTTAAACTACCAAGATAACAACTTTAACAAATTAAACATTGAACTTGACAACCCTCGTCGTGCCGTTACAAAACTTAACAGTAAAATAAACGCCATTGACGGATTCCGTAGCGGACGTTACAATTAAAAAAACGTGCTTAACTTTCTGGCTTATAAAAAGAGGATCCCTAAATCGATTTGGGATTTAGGGTTACTGAAAGTGAAAGAAAAGAAGATTTTTGGAGAGTGGTAGAGAGTTCGAGAATGTCTCAAAGTGTTAATTCCCAGAGTGCAATTTCATCATCAAGCGAGAATGTTGTGACTTGCGATTGTAACCGGCCAACGAAGTTTGTCAGAGCTTGGACCCGTGAAAATCCAGGCCGAAGATTTCTGGGTTGCAGGGGTCGTCGCGTTGGGAATGGGTACGAGTCCTGCAACTTCTTTCGTTGGTATGATGTGGAGAAACCTCATGGATGGCAGCATCTTGCGCTATTGGAGGGTAGAGATATAATCCGAGAGCAAAAAGAGGAGATAGCAACTTTGAGGGAGAAGGTAATACCTGTAACTCATGACTCAGAGAATTTGGAAATTTCAAGTGAGTTAATGGAGAGTATCAAGAAAAAAAATGAAGAATGTGAAGCTTTGAAAATAGAGGTGTTGATTTTAAGGGAGAGGAGTTCGGTTCTGCGTAATGTACTTGTGGCTTCATCCATTGGTTTCACTGTGATAATTGGAGGAGTAATGGTGATGTCGAAGTATTGATATTACTAGATTGGTAAGATGTCATTTTTACGCTTTGGGTTTTAAGAATTTCGTATCTTTCGGAGGATGTCTACTCTATGTGATGGTTTTATGACTTTATCTTATCTATGTTGTCTGGTTGTATTGCTTATGTTGTGGTTGTAAGACTTTTATGTGTTTAAAACACTTATGTTAAGTTAAGTTATCTTGTGTTGACGTTTGCCATTTCTATTGTTATATGTCAATATAATGATGTGAAAAAGAACAAGAACATAGAAGACATTGAATAATTGAAAACAAGTAGCTGATAATGTAGTCAAGAAGATACAAAAGCCAAACCGAAAACAAGTAGCTGGTAATGTAGTCAAAAGATACAAAATCCGATCAGGTTGTCGTTAACCAAAGCTAGTTAAAACAAAATAAAACCATGGAAATGTAAAACAAAGATGAGCATCTTAACAATCTGAAGGAGGCTGACTGGTTTGCGCTATGTTTGGGTCTGCTGGAATCGATGAGTTAAGGTCAGACCTATCATAGACTCTATCTCCAAATACTTCAAATGGGCGATCAGTGAATGGACTCCATAATGTCCCCACACCATGTGGTATGTTATCAGTTTTCCTTATCTTCAGTGGTGGTCCCCTACTGGTCTTCTTCACGTGTGGTTTGAGGCGGTTCGTTGAAACAGAAGGCTGGGGAGCACTTGAGCTTACATCAGGTGGACCAGTTGCGATGGATTCAATGGGTTGAGAGCTGCTTGTAGTGGCTGGAGTTTTGTTTCTTCCTCTTGGTTTGGCTGGTAGCTTAGGATGAGTCTGAAACACAATTGCATGTCAAGCATGAAACAAAAAACCAGAATTAAATATGAAACACAAGTACCTCATGCTTACGAGGACGACCACGTCGATTTTTTGGCCCCTCTACAACCACTGGTTCATTCTTACATCCTCTAGAAATATGTCCAGCTTGCTTACAACGACTACAATGGAGTATTCTTCCATGTCTAGTTGCTTTTCCAGCCTTTTGCAGGTCTTCAAAAGGTTCCTTTCTCCTTTCCCTAGTCTTTGGACGACCTCTAGGCTTACGAAATTCAGGAATACCTATTGGCGGCTTATGAGTCTTCTTCCAAAACTTGTCACCATTCACTGGTTTTATGTTTTCCTCGTAAGTTTTTTTCAGGACATCTGTGTAGTAGTAATGAGCCACATACCTAATAGGATCATCGTTGTTATCATCCAGAATACAGATATCATGTTTGCAGGGTATCCCAGTGAGGTCCCATTTCCGACAGGCGCATTGGTGAGTTGACAAATTCACTGAATACCCACAATCAAACTCATTAACCTCGTAGACACTTTTGCTGCTACGTAATGTTGAGCAAAACTGTTTAGCAACCCGTGCTTTCTCCAATATCTTCATTGTGATTGGTGATACAACAAAGTCACACTTCTCTGCTTTCAAAAACCTTCTTGAAATCCTTCTCATCGCTTGCCTTCTTACATCCTCAAGCAAATTAATTACAGGCTTTGATCTTGCCATCTTGATCGTCCTATTAAAACTCTCAGACAAGTTATTGTGAACATCTGCACAATGGGACTCCTCTTTGAAGAATGCACGACACCATCTTTCAGGTTCTGTATCAAGGAGAGCATTATAAGCCGCAGGATCATATGACCTAACTAACTCCATTTTTTCTTCATACTCTGCTTCTGTGTAACTATAAGCAACTCCCCAAAACAGATTCTTGTATTCTGACCTTGTGAACCCTCTCTTCTTCCAATTTGCATAAATATGTCTTGCACACATACGATGCTCGGCATTTGGAAGTTCATTCTCCATAGCAATCACAAGACCCTGTGAAGAAAAGACTGTAAGCATATACAATTCAGAATGAAAGTTATTAAAACATTACCTTTTGTTTATCAGAAATGATTGTCATGTTGTCTCCATCCCCAAGGTCAAGATCTACCTTCAGCTTCTTAAGAAACCATCCCCAAGTGTCTTTATTCTCACCTCTAACCACTGCCCATGCAATAGGATACATCCTATTATCTGCATCTCTACCAACAGCTGCAAGTAAATCGCCTGTCAACTCCCATTTCAGAAAACAACCATCCAAGCCAATAACTGGTCTACAACAAGTCTTCCATGTTTTACGAAACTCCTCAAAACAGATGTAGAAACAATCAAACATATCTCTACCATCTTTCTCGACAGTACATAGATCCATGCTGATACCACTATGTGTTCGCCTAAGCTCTGCTTCATAGTCCCACAACTTACCAAACTGAGTTGCTTGAGCTTGCAAGATAGAGTCTAAAGCAATGCGCCTTCCTCTATAACATTTTGTAATCGGTACGACAATGTTATATCTCTCTTTGATTGTGTCTTTGATCACAGCTGCTTGTAAGCTAATGTTCCTTCTTAACTCTTCTCTAAACAAGCTTGCAATCACGCTTTGCTTCAGCATTGACACTCTGCTTGATTTTCCATGGTTGTGACGCAAGTGGCAGACCTTAACCATCCACTTATTGATAGGTGGCTCAAATGAACAATAGACCCTAAATCTACACTCCTCTCCACAACACACAACTGCTATTCTGTTTGCATCAGACCTTGCCATCTTCACATCGAATTGAGTCTTCAGTGAGTATCTCAATAGCTGGTCTTTGAACTCCTGACCCGAGTTAAACTTCTGGAACAGCCAAATATAAGGTTCCTTTTCCAACTCTCCATGAAACTTAGCTTTTCCTTTCTCTTTGCTATTCCTTCTTGGCTTATCCCATTGCTCCCATTCTTCTTCAGATCCAAGTGGAGTATCATGATACATACCATCCTCTTCTAATACACCTTCTTCTTCTTCACTTTCCTCAGCTTCTCGTTCTGCTTCTTCTTTTTCTTCTAAATTGATATGCACTTTTATCTGTTTTTGCCCTTGAACCTTCTTCAAACACTGACTTAAACCTCTGATCTTCACCACCATCGCCAGCGTCTACAACAACATCATCTCCGATATCAGCATTCCCATCACCATGATCATTTACTTCTTCACCGCCATGTTCATTTTCTTCTTCAACAATATGCTCATCTTCAGAACGTTCGGGTTCTTCATCTTCCAAAGGCCTCTCCCCTTCTTCTTCAATGCTCAAATCATCAGAATGTTGAGCTTCTTCTTCATAACGCTGAGCTTCTACACACTGACTATTTGGTGTAACCATATAGACAGGAGGATCTACTTCAGTCGAAATATCATGTTCGATGAAGACCTCAATCTCATTTTTCTCTTTTCCTATACATATCAACACGAACATATCTTCTGGAGCTTCATCAAAAACATAGTTCACCGTCTTCATCTCTTTCTCCATTTCTTTATACCAAATGAGTCTTATCGGTGAATTTATCAACGCATTTCCCTACTGAACTTCAAGAACTTGGCCCAGGATATGTCATACAGTTCCCATCTCACTGTGTCAACTCCTATCTCGCCGACATAGTTGTAAGACTCATCTACTTTCTCCATTGTTCCACCAAAGTGGATTCTCAACTTCACCATACTCGTTTCACTGAAAATTAGTTTCATATTAGAATTTCAGACACGAAAATTAACCATTCCCAAAGTTTGAAGATAACTAATTAACCCAAAAACCCAGAACCCAAATCAATGTAAAACCCGAAATATTTAAGGATTCACATGCTTACCTCATTTCGCTCCAAGCATCTACTGTCTCAGATTCTCTCTCTCTCTCTTCAAATCCAGATCATGTAAAACCTCTTCGAATCTTCTTCTTTCTCTCGGATTCTCTCCCTCTCTGTTATAAGAAACCCTAAATCCCAATTCGATTTGGGTTTTTGTTAAAGAAAAGAAGTTGATTCGAAAACGTGTTTTAACGAGAAAGTTAAGCACGTTTTTTTAATTGTAACGTCCGCTACGGAATCCGTCAACGGCGTTTATTTTACTGTTAAGTTTTGTAACGGCACGACGAGGGTTGTCAAGTTCAATGTTTAATTTGTTAAAGTTGTTATCTTGGTAGTTTAAAATGTTAGTGATTGAGCATGAAGGTTTGAAGTGCAAACTTTTACCAACTTCATGATTAAAAATGCAATTTTCCCGTAATCAATTTATAACAAAAAATAGTGTTATACTTGAGTTAATAATAGCATTCAAGTATTGCTATCGTATACACACATTTCGTAGCATTTTAAAAAATGCTATTGGAGGAGGGTTACCTATGATGGCTGCCGCATACATAGCATTTATGAATTGGCTATCATACATCTACCATAGCATAAAACTCGCGCTAAGAATGAGCATATTTCTTGTAGTGAATGGAAAATAAAGTAGGCTTTGAGATGCCATAAAGGAGAAGACTTCTCAAGAAACCTTAGTCGAATTCACAAAAATCAAAAATGACATAAGCTCAAACATATAACACTTTTACTAGAAATCTTATGAGAAGTTTTCCAGGAAGTCTTCTCGGAAGACTTGAAAAGTTTAAGCGGGAAATTTAAGCAAAAAAATAAATTTCAGCGGAAAAAATAAATTTTAAGTGGAACTAGAATTTTAAATTTCATGAAAGTTAAAAAATATATTTTATTATATATGAAGACACATTAAACACACATGATTTGATATTCTTGAAGTTACTAACACTTTTGAAAGTTAAAAATATATATATTGAAGTCGAAAATACAAGTTTTACAAAAAACATAACATAGAGAAGACTTTCGAAGTATGCTCTCATTAGCTAGAGAAATTAATAAACATGAATGTTGGTAACCTCATAATTATCACTAATTAAGTTATGAATTCATTGAAGAGTTTCAATATTGACTAAGACACAATAATTAACAAGAAAAACTTAAAAAATCTTTTTTTTTTTAATTTTAGAGAAAATGAAAGTTTATTTAATATTGACCTAGACGACTATCACGAAAGTCTTCCTGAAGAAACTTCTAGGAAGTCTGCCATTTAGGTATTTTTGCTATTGCAAGATTTACAAAGGAAGACTTCCGGGAAAGTCTACTCTACAAAAGACTTCTGGGAAAGTTTACTCTACAAAAGACTAAAGACTTCTATAGAAGTCCTTTCTTTGTAAATATAGGTTTACTTTTATTTTTGACAAAAATCTCAAAAATACCATAGAAGACTTCCTTGGATGTCTTCTCGGGTAAACATGTTAGTTTTGCAATTGACCGAATTGTGTAAGAAATTTGACTTTTTTATAGAAGACTTCCAGGGAAGTATTCGATAGAGAACTCATGGGAAGTCTTCTCAACTGTCACATTAAGTCTTCTCATTGTCAGTGAAAGCCTCCGTATGTTACTTTTGCAATTGGCCATATTTTACTTTTGCAAAGAAGGCTTCACATAAGTCTCTATCATAACCAAAAGTTTGCTCAGAATCACAGAATAAAAATTTGGTAGACTTTCGTGGAAGTCTTCTAATTATAATTAAATGTTTTAAATGTTAACTCTCAATTCAAAACTAACATACGCAGACTTTCTCCGACAGTGAGAAGACTTCCACTGACAATTGAGAAGATTTTCCGAGAGGTCTTCCGACATAAGACTTCCAAGAAAATCTTATATAGAACGTCAAATTTCTAACACAGTTCGGTCAATTGCAAAACTAATTTGTTTATCCGAGAAGACTTTCAGATAAATCTAATCGGGTTTTTTTTGTTAACAAAGAAAAGCTGGAAGACTTTCTAAGAAGTATTAAACACACACACACACACACAAAATTCAATTGCAAACTAACTTATGCATTGAATAAAAGACATCTAGGGAAGTATTCCCACAAAAGAGATCTGAAAAAAAAATCAAATATCATTCATAGATCCAGTGAGGTTCATGTTTAGCTTCCTAAGCACGTCACTTCTTCATGAATGTTACCACTCATTCTTGACCAAGAATCATGAACTTGAGTAACTCTAATAAGCTTATAAATTTTGAAATAAAAATTTAGGATTTGGGATGAAATAAGAGAGGAAGTGCAAAGAAAATGGTTTGTGTGTGAAAGAAATAATAATATGAAGATGTTGATGTTGATTTTAGGTGCATTTAGAGCTTGAAATTGGTTGTTCATTGTGGTTGATCTATTGATGATAATTAAAATATTGTAAATAAAGAGGAAGATGAGGATAATTGAGTAAACAAGCATTTAAAAAAATGTAATGGCATTTTCGTGAATAATTCGAACTTCACGGGTGAAAATGACAAATGAAAATTTCAAAAAAAAAAATCATGAGTTAGTTTTTGCATTTGACTTTGTGTTTTGAGTTATATTTGCAAAAGTCCCAAGAATCATATTCATATATAAGTATATTATAACTATTAATGTATTGATGACAAAAAAAGATAACTATTAATGTCTTATAGAGTTCATATATGCTTTATAAATCCTTTATATATTTTTTAAATATGAAATTATTTATCTTGGCATCCAAAATTGTTTTATAAGAATTTTAAAATTATTTATAAGAGCATATAAATAATTTTAATAGAAAATATATAATTTGGAGAATAAGAGAAATTGAAATAGAAAGATGTTATGTTTTTAATTAAAAAGAATTAAAAGTAATGTGATAATTACATATCAATATAAATGTTCTTATTGCAATATACACTGAAGATATATACGTTTAGTATAATATATATAATAGCTTTAATTAGTAGTTCATATATAACACTTTAAGGATTTGACGGATAATATTGAACGAAAAATGTTGAAAATTTTGCAGTTATATATTTTTTTGAATATAAGTCAAGAGATGACAGTAGTATAGTAAATAGGTAATGTGATAATAATGAACATAGATTCTATGCTGCCTTTTTGGTTACAATGATTGCATGGCTTTTG
>CAJHQP010011244.1:0-15810 GCA_905132765.1 Moricandia arvensis
TCGTCTCCCCATCCAGATAAACCATCTGGATGAAGATGAGAGTTTTGTTTGTTTAGACATTAAAAGTACAAATCATCTAGATGACTCATCTGAATGACTTTTGAAATTATAGGCTTAATTTTAAAGTTCATCTCGATGGACCAATTTGGATCATTTGGATGGAGATGGTTTGTCAAAATGGTATAATGTCTATTATAACATTTATATAATTCACAAACTACAAATTTAAACCTAATATCATTTTGTAACTCATGAAAATGATAAGAAAGCTGGGTTTTTTCACCACAACCGAAAACGTGTTTTCCCGTCAAATAAAAAAAATATATTTTCCCGCCAAAACCGAAAACACGTTTTCCCGTCAAAACTGAAAACCGTGTTTTTCGCCAAAACCAAAAAAAAGAGTTTTCCCATCAAAACTGAAAATAGGTTTTTCTCGCCAAAACCGAAAATACGCGATTTTCCGCCAAAACTGAAAAACGCGATTTTCCCGCCAAAACCGAAAAATTACAATTTTCCTGCCAAAACCGAAAACCGTGTGTTTTCCACCAAAACTGAAAAATAGGTTTTCCGCCAAAACCGAAAAACGTGATTTTTCCGCAAAAACCAAAAATCGCGTTTTTCCGCCAAAACCGAAAACACGATTTTCCCGCCAAAACCAAAAATAAGTTTTTCCACCAAAACCGAAAAATGCGATTTTTTCCGCCAAAACCGAGAAACGAGTTTTTCCCGCCAAAACCGAATAACGCGTTTTTCTTACCAAAACCAAAAACCACGTTTTCCCACTAAAACCAAAATTTGCGGTTTTTCTGCCAAAACCGAAAAATGCGTTTTTCCGCCAAAGCCGAAAATGCGTTTTTCCGCCAAAGCCGAAAATGCGTTTTTCGGCCAAAGCCGAAAATGCGTTTTTTTCGCCAAAGCCGAAAATGCATTTTTCCGCCAAAGCCGAAATGCATTTTTCCGCCAAAGCCGAAAATGCGTTTTTCCGGTGCTTCTTGAATTTTCTGAAACCTTTAATACTCTTCTGGCCATTCGACTTCATGCAATATTTCCTTGTGCCGACCTCATTTCCATTTGTTTTTCATCTTTATTTTATCCATTGGAAATTAGGCCGCTTATCAAAACTGTCTTGGCTCAAATTTCCTTATTTGGCCATCCTTCGACAATTTATGTAGCCATACATCGACCATATTCCACTCAACCATTCTTTGGCTTCGTTCGCGTCATTATTCTTATCGAGTGTTATTACAACATGTTCTTAGTGTCACATACAAAATACTTCACATTCATTAACTCATTCATAACATTCATACTCCCGATTCAACCCATTAATCTAACCTTAAGCATTCACTTCTTTCTAGAAACCTAGCTTTCATGAAACATTCGTCACAAGATACATAACAACCAATCACACAATCAAACAAGTAACATTCATCCACATCAACACAAGCAGTCCATAAGTCCTTTAAAACATTGTGAGGGTTCTTATGCAACATGAATCATGCATCTATCATCCTAGCTTCCATTATGATCTAACAACCTAACTTCAAAAAAGTTCTAACCAAATCATAATTCCAGCATTAACCAATATACAGCCCATGAGAACAAACTGGGTTTGAAACACCTCAGCTGAAAATAAATCTGAAGATAGATCTAGAGAATAGGAACTGAGAACAACAACAATCCAAACACTCGGGTTTGGGGCTGCTCACGACCAACAGCCGGCGGCTTGGAGGCGGGCAGCGCGACTTGGACAGCAAGGAGAGAGAGAGACCGCCGTTAGGAGAGAGAGAGAGAGGAAGAGAGATATGCGGTCGAGAGAAGAGAGAAGAGATCTAGGGCTTTCGGTCTCTGGGATTTATCTGTAGAGCTTCGCCTTAAGTTTCAAAATAGAAAAAAGAGGGGGCTATGTGTTTATAATGTAATGAAGGAAACCTCTAGGTTTAACCCAAACGGACCATGAATCTAGTGGGCTTTCCTTTAACCCCAAAGAAATTTTTAGGCACAAGTTTTGGACCGCTACATAATGGATCAACTGAACTACACTTGGAATAATCATTGGTCCAAACCGGTGGAAATTTGAGCCAAAAAATCGCATAATTAACATTTTTGGTGTTCCTGTGAAGAGAAAATTACCTATAATAACCAACAAAATGTTAAGAATAGCTAGACTAACTCTTCATAATCATTTTCTATAAAATTTAATTATCATTTACCTTTTTCCTTACTACCTAAACTATCCTCATAATAATTACTGGTAAATATATTGTTAACAATTATTCATTCAGTTTATGTAAATGGTAAATTAAGAAAATATTAAGTTTACTTTTCAACTGAAAAAATATCAATATTTAATATTATTTCCATAATTACATTTTCTGTTTACGTTTACATTTTCAATTATTTTATTTTTGTGTATTTGCATAGAATTTTATTGGGAGAATCCCACTAAATACTTTCAAAGTGACTAGTATTTCTACTTTAAACCTCCAAGTACTATGCTTCCATAATAAACTTTGAAAACTAAAAACATTCTTAACAAAAACTTGAAAGTAGCTCACATGTTTTGTCTTATACTAGGACGAATATAATTATAAGTTTTGTTAATGTTGAACTAACTCCATCTCCTTTGATAAAATCTGTAACTTATTGAATTTACTTGTATTTTTAATAGAATCATCGCATATGCTCTAAAAGAAAATAATAAAATACTTTAAAGAGAAAACCATAAAGTAAGGTAAAATCTACCCAGAGATGAAATAGAGTAAGAATAGTTTTAATATATAATCTTGTGATTTAAAAATTACGAGGTCTTCATATGTTAAAAAAGCAAAAAAATTGATTCAACTACTCAATTGTATTTCATATGATAGCAATCAAAATAAAGTACAAATCAAAAAAAAAGAGAAACCCAACATTTATTTAAAGTTTTATATACCGGAGGTTGTTAATCAATGGTAGACTTGTCATAAACTTTATTTCCAAAGAATTCAAAAGGCCGATCTATGAAGGGGCTCCAAAATGTTCTACTCCCACTTGGAATGTTACTGATCTTTCTTATCTTCAATAGTCGTCATCGAGAAGCCTCTTCGCATGTTTGGCTGGATGGTTGGAGGGGGCCGATTGCTGAGCAGCACTAGAAGCATTAGGAAATAGAGAACTTGATTGAGTTGTTTGTATGGCTGGTATCTTGATCCAACCGATGGACTGTTTATATTTTTCTTGGTTTTGGTTGACGCTTTGGGTGAATCTAAATCATGAAAATCAACTTAAAATCTGTCACACAAAAACCAGTTGAGCTGCATATCGAAAAAGATTTTAAAAAGTACCTTTGCATGATCTTTACGAGGTTTACCGCGTCTATTTTTGGGGTTTCTACAACGCTCAATTCATTTTTACATCTGCTTTTAATATGTCTAGCTTGACCATAACAGTTGCAATGTAAGATTCTACCGTGTCTTGTAGACTTACCTGCATTTTGTAATGATTCAAATGGTTCATTTCTTCTGTCATGTTTTTTAGGTCTACCTCTTGGCTTATGTATGCCAGGTATTCCAATGGGAGGATTATCTATCTTACTCCACAACTTCTCACCATTTACAGGCTTGATGTTATCAGCATATGTCTTTTGGAGGCATAAAGTTGAATAATAATCAGAAACATATTTCTCAGAGTGGTCTTGGTTGTCATCTAACACACATATTGCATGTTTGCATGGTATTTCTGCATTTTAAATAATAATAAAACAGCAACACGAAACATAGATTAACTATCAGAGAATCATTAGAAAACCTAACCATCAAAACTTTTTAGAGTTTTTTCCACATAACAGTAAGGTCCCAACGGTGACAAGCACATTGATGTGTTGCTAGGCAACAATATAGCCAACATAAGACTCATTTAGCTAAATTTTTTCTGCAGCGTATTGTTGAGCAAAAAAAAATTAGCAACCCTTGCTTTCTCTAATATAGCCATTGTAATTGGAGTGAGATAGGTGCTACACTTCTCTGCTTGCAACCATCTACGTGATATTCTTTTCATTGCTTGTCTTTGTATGTATTCCAACATGCTAATCACTGGCTTCGTTCTTGCAACTATGATTGTCATGTTGAAAGCTTCATATAGATTGTTATGCACATTCGCACAATTCGACTCTAGATTAAAAAAAAAACTCTACACAATTTCTCTGGTTCAGTTTTAAGCAAGGCCTCATACGCAAATGGATCATATGACTCTACCATCTTCCTTTTATCCTTATATTCCCATTCATGATAGTTGAACACTACACCCACAAAACAGATTTTTATATTCTGACTTTTTCCAATTACCATATATATGTCTTGCATACATACAATGTCCTGCTTTTGGAGGATCAACAGCTATGGCATGGATAATATCATGAGGTCTTAATATGTTAAAAAATAAATAAAAAATTGAATCAACTACTCATTTGTATTTCATATGATAGCAATCAAAATAAAGTAAGAATCAAAAAGAAAAAAAGAGAAACCCAACATCACAACTATTTAAAGTTTTTTATATTGGAGGTTGTGAATCAATGGTAGACATGTCATAAATATTTCCAAAGAATTCAAAAGGTCGATCTATGAAGGGGCTCCAAAATGTTTTACTCCCACTTGGAATGTTACTGATCTTTCTTATCTTCAATAGTCGTCATCGAGAAGCTTTTTCACATGTTTGGCTGGATGGTTGGAGGGGGCAGATTGCTGAGGAGCACTAGAAGCATTAGGAAACAGAGAACTTGATTGAGTTGTTTGTATAGCTGGTATCTTGATCCAACTAATGGACTGTTTATATTCTTTCTTGGTTTTGGTTGACGCTTTAGGTGAATCTGAATCATGAAAATCAAGTCAAAATCTGTCACACAAAAAACCAGTTGAGCTGCATATCGAAAAAGATTTAAAAAAGTACCTTTGCATGATCTTTAAGAGGTTTGCCTCGTCTATTTTTGGGGCTTCTACAACGCTCAATTCATTTTTACATCTGCTTTTAATATGTCTAGCTTGACCACAACGGCTGCAATGTAAGATTCTATCGTGTCTTGTAGACTTACCTGCATTTTGTAATGATTCAAAAGATTCATTTCTTTTGTCATGTTTTTTAGGTCTACCTCTTGGCTTACGTATGTCAGGTATTCCAATTGGAGAATTATCTATCTTACTCCACAACTTCTCACCATTTACAGGCTTGATGTTATTAGTATATGTCTTTTGGAGGCATAAAGTTGAATAATAATCAGAAACATATTTCTCAGTGTCGTCTTGGTTGTCATCTAATATACATATTGCATGTTTGCATGGTACTTCTGCATTTAAAATAATAATAAAACAGCAACACGAAACATAGGTTAAGTATCAGAGAATCATTAGAAAAGCTAATCATCAAAAAAAATTTAGAGTTTGTTCCACATAATTGTAAGGTCCCAACGGTGACAAGCTCATTGATGTGTTGCTAGGCAACAGTATAGCCAATATAAGACTCATTTAGCTAAACTTTTTCTACAGCATATTTTTGAGCAAAAAAAAAATTAGTAACCCTTGCTTTCTCTAATATAGCCATTGTAATTGGAGTGAGAGGTTCTACACTTCTGTGCTTGCAACCATCTACGTGATATTCTTTTCATTGCTTGTCTTTGTATGTATTCCAACATACTAATCACTGGCTTCGTTCCTGCAATTGGGATTGTCATGTTGAAAGCTTCATATAAATTGTTATGCACATTGGCACAATTCGACTCTAAATTAAAAAAGAAAACTCTACACCATTTCTCTGGTTCAGTTTTAAGTAAGGCCTCATACGCAAATGGATCATATGACTCTACCATTCATTTTATCCTTATATTCCTATTCATGTTAGTTGTACACTAGACCTCCAAAACAGATTTTTATATTCTGACCGGATTTCTTTTTCTAATTACCATATATATGTCTTGCATACATACGATGTTCTGCTTTTGGGGGATCAGCAGCTATGGCATGTATAATATCTTGAGAATAGATAATTATAATCACCTATTGGTATAAATTTTCTTTAGATCGCCCCCTCCCCTCCAATATTTTTAGATCATATGATTCTACCATTCATTTTATCTTTCTATTCCCATTCATGATAGTTGTATACCACACCTCAAAATAGATTTTAGTATTCTGACCGGATTTTTTTTTTCAATTACCGTATATATGTCTTATATACATACGATATTCTGATTTTGGAGAATCATCAGCTATGGCATGGATAATATCCTGAGAACAGATAATTATAATCACCTATTGATATAAACTTTCTGTAGATTGCCCCCTCCCCCTCAATCTTTTTAGCTCTGCCCAGATCCTCCTCTCTAATCTAAATTTTAAAATTCCCTAAACATTATTTGCAAAGTGATTTTGACACATGTCATCTCCACAATCAATTTTACAAAATAAATATGACATGGCACACAAGAAATATGATGTGGCGTATAGCTAAATGTGACTTGGATGATTCTAATTAATGATGATTTATATTTTTGGTAAGACTTTTAGAATATGGTAGTAGAATACATATCATCATTAAAGTAAATCTATTCAAATACGACATTAAATAGTATAATAATATTTTAATTTTTTGAAATATTATTTATTTTTACTACCAAAATATATTTTCAATTTTTTCTACGATACTATTAAAAATGTATAATTTTTAATCCAAATACCATTATTTTTTATATCTACAAAATTTTATAAATATCATTAGTTTTATTTTTTGATAATTATATAACTTTTATAATAATTTTTAATTAATTTTATATAAGTTGATTTAATATATTTATCCAAAAGAAATAGATAAAAATATATCTAAAATTATAATTTAAGAAAAAAATATTTATTTTTTAATAAAATTTAAAATAAAAAAAATTATTTAATTTATCTTAATTTTAATTTTAGTTTCAACTAAATTAAAATTTATTTTAAATTATTATTTAGAAAATAATAAAATTTAAAACTTTTTAAAATATAATTAAAATTAAAATTTTTATTGCTGCACATGGTGCAGGAAACCACCTAGTCGAAATTAAACACACCAAATTGGTTTTGTGAACTGTGATTGCCATTTAACATCTGGTTCAACCCGACCTGACCCATTACTCTGATCCGACTCAATTAAAAATAAAACCCAAATCGATTTGGGGAACTTTTATTAGGGTTCATATGTTCGACTGAAACAAAAAAATGAGAGAGACAACGAGAGAGACAGAGACAAGTTTCCTACACTACGAAATCATGCAAGAGAAAGTTTTTTGTTCTGTTCTTGTTGTCTGTAGTTTATTGATCATTGTTTCTGATAGATACCTAATATCTATGGTATCTATCTAAGGATGTGGCAAGCGAGGAAGCTGATGTGGACAGGGAAGTAGAGTGGATGAGACACTCTAATTGGGTGAGAAGCTTTGCCGTTGAAACGCTCAACTTGATGAAGAAGGAAGAAGACGATCTATAAATAGAGAATGGGACTGAAGAACAGATTTCATGCTTTGAATGTTGAAAGTGAGTGACGCCATGAGTCCTTACACCTGATCGACATGAGATCAGTGATGAAGATTACACTCGCCATGAGAGTGTAATCTGATTCAAACCTCAAAGCTATCCTTGTAATCTCTTCGTAATTGTTAGTGAAGATCAATAAAGAAGTTTGGGATTTGTAAACTCTATCAGTTTCTTTACTAATGGCTCATGACATATTGGGGAAGGGAAACAGACGTTTAGATATTACATGGAGGTGGGGTTAAAGAGTCTGAAGATTTCAAGATAAAGGTTCTTAAAAAGGGAAAAGCTTCAAAGAGAGAGAGAGAGATGACATTCAAGACAAACTTGTTGGGTTCAAAGACGTTTTTGATATACGTTGAGCCTGTTTACAACAATGCTCGTGAAAAAAATGGGTATAAACTGATCAGGTAAGGAAGAGAGAAAATATGGCTAAAGTTAGAGAAGATAACGCAGCGAGGAAAGCCATGGAGTCAGAACTGAACAAGACTAGCCACAATGTCACATGAGATAAGATCACCATTGTCAGGAGTAAGGGGAACGGCTGAGATAATTTACACTACAAAGCTGGATAAAGAGCAAAGACAGTTGTTGAATGTTGAATCAGGTAACTTAGTGCTTAGTGCTTCAGCTCATTAACGACATTCTTGATCTCTCCAAGGTTGAATCAGGTAAGATGGTAACGTTTTCATGTTTTTTTGTGGTGACTTTTCCAAATTCAGGCTGAGATATGTATTTTATGTGTTGTTTTTAGCTGTGATAAACTAAGAAGCTACAAATTTCGGCCAAGAGAAGTGATGAAGTACGTGCTTCAGATAGCTGCTGCATCGCTGAAGAAAGATTTGACCTTAGAAGGAAACATTGCAGATGAAGTCCCTATCTTTGTAAGTACACAAACAACACATTCGATAAAGAGTTAATGTGGCAAAGTCATTGTAGTCTAACGTTTCTTTTCATGTTCAAGTAGTTGGAGATGCTCTATGGATTCCGCAGATTCTCACCAACTTGATTAGGTTCTTACATACATCCTCAACTATTTGCATTATAATATTTCATGTAAGTTGAAGCATTTATACAAAACTTTGCACCCATGCTATCAAGTTTACACATCAAGGAAAGTGAAACGACTGTGAACCTAGGGAGACCCATTTGTCCTAGCAATTAAAAACCCATATCTTTTTTTTCTACTTTGTCCCACACTGGAAGTTTAGAAAACCTACCTCCCTTCCTATTTCCTATATAATAAACTTCACTCTTCCCTTTTATTTTCATCAAGTCAAAGCAGCGTTTTGCCAGTGACAAGTTGTTGAATTATCTGACGACCAGTCACTAAGTAATTTTCGGTAAGATATTCGGTTGAGTTTCCGGGTGAGTTTCTGGGCAAGTTCTGGAGCGAGATTTCTGGTAAGTTTATCGCCTCCCTATTTCTAGTCTTGGAAAGTTCTAGTTAGAGGTAGTTCTAGTTTAGGAAACCTGCCAATTTAGGAAAATTTTATTTTAGGAAAGTTATTATTTTAGGAAAGTTTATATTTTAGGAAAATTGCTATATAGGAAAGTTGCCATTTTTGGGAAGTTATCTTTTTAGGAAAATTTCTACTTTTGGAAACTTTATTTCCTGAGACTCTAAGCCGTTGATTCTCTCGTGTTGTAGTTGACCTTAGTTGACCATCTTCCATTGATCATTTTAGCCAGTGGCTAAGGTGAGGGCTACTCCGTTAATCCCGTGCTAGTTTAGTACTACTATTATTGATTAGCCATGTACTACTACTATCAACGCACTGGTTTTTTCGTGTGGTGCATTAGGTTGTTCATGTTAAAGCTAGGTTTCCCCATGGTCGTAGTGTTATGTACTGAGTCTTTGGTTTACGTGTTTAGCATCTCATATCTCACTGAGTAACTCCCCTGTTACTCACCTCTCTTTCTTCCCTTTGCAGGTGAGCGTGACGAGTAGTTAGATATCTGGACGGTTTGGTGTCTTAGGATTGTCATATTTTATTTTGGTTTTATTCGACATTTCGATTTGTATTATTTCGGTTTCTAAATTCGAAAATCATTTATCCACTTTTATTTTATTAAATGTTTCAATATTTTATTTGAATTTTATAAATCGGTTTGATTAAATGTTTTACCGGTAGTAACACACTGTTCTCAAGAGAGTTAAAATTTGGTATCAGAGCGGGTTCTGTCCTGGCTCCGACCCGGGACGACGATTTATGGGACTTTAATTTCATTAATTTCAATGTTTCGGGATTGGGAGTTTTTGAAAGAAAAAGAAGTGCCACTCTTCTGTCCAGTATCCTTCTGTAAATCGTTAGCATTTTTTTATTGTTTTCTATTTGCAGGAGAAGACCAAGTTTCTGTTTAATTTCTTGTTTTCCATCTCGTGTTCTTATTTCCTTCTTAGCCGTTTAAGTTCTTCTTGGGTTCCTTTTAGAATTCGAGGACGAATTCCGGTTAAGTGAGGAAGAATTCTAACGATCGTGAACCTAGGGAATCCCATTTTCCCTAGTAATTAAAAACCGATATCAATTTGTTTTACTTTATCCCATATTAGAAGTTTAGAAAACCTACCTCCCTTCCCTTTCCCTATATAATAAACTTCACACATCCCTTTTATTTTCATCAAGTCAAAGCAGTGCTTTGCGAGTGACACGTTGTTGAATTATCCGACGACCAGTCACTAAGTAATTTTCTAGTGAGATATTCGGTCGAGTTTCCGGGCGAGTTTCTGAGCAAGTTCTCGGGCGAGATTTCTGGTAAGCTTATCGCATCCCTATTTCTAGTCTTTGAAAGTTCTAGTTAGAGGAATTTCTAGTTAAGGAAACCTGCCATTTTAGGAAAGTTTCTATTTTAAGAAAGTTGTTATTAGGAAAGTTTCTATTTTAGGAAAGTTTCTATTTTTTATATGTTATACTCTGTATAATTATTCTACTTTAGAATTACACGTTTGATGAATAAAACTTACTTTATTGATCTTGAACTTGTGGTACAAAATTTGATTACAAGATTATAAGGGGGTGTTAGTGGGAGTTAGATTTATATAGAGTTTGTTGATTCTAAAAGTTGATAGATTTGTTAAATTTGGAAAGAGTTGTAATAAAAATCTATAAAAATAAGTTGATATAATGATTTTAAGAATCTTAGGCATATATGTAGTATTCTTTAAATCTTGTTTCATGAATTAAAAAATTATGAATACAACTCCCAATAACACTAACTCTAGTGGATTTAAAGAATCATTAAAATATAAACTTTTTGAATAACAAATGACTTTATATAGAATTATAAAATCATTATACCAATGACACTAGATTTGAGTGAGAATTTGAGAATCTATATACCAATAACACTAGACTCTAAGAATTTTAAAAATCATTATAAATCTAATTCCCACTACTTACTTTATTGATCTTGAACTTGTGGTACAAAGTTTGATTACAAGATTATAAATAAAGTTTTGTGAAAACTTAAAGGGATTTTTAAGAAAGTTTTAGAGAGAAGGGAGAGATTTTAGAGAGATAAGGAAATCGCTCGTGCCTTCATCGTTGCATATGGCTTGGTATTTATATACGAAGATCTGGTTGATGCGTCTTGAATACGTGTCGTTTTTTATTTGTGCCGAGACAAAGTTGGATACGTGTTAGGTCTTGGGTGGTGCCGACAGTCTTAGTGGGCGGCTTGATGGAAACATTTGTCGCGTAGCTTCAAAGTCTTCTTGTGGGTCCCATTCCTGTCTGGCATGCTTGATTAGTCTTTTTAGGTGGGTCCCATATTTGTCGGATGTGGGTCCTCCGATGTTGATGTCTTGAGTCTTCCGAGACTTATACAGATATACTCTGTATAATTATTTTGCCTAATACAAACATAATATAATATCATACAAAGAAAATAATTTACAGAGTATATCATACAAAACTAATTATTTCCAGATATTGATTGATATACTCTGTAAATTATTTTCTTTGTATGATATTATATTATGTTTGTACTAGACAAAATAATTATACAGAGTATATCTGTATAAGTTTCGGAAGACTCAAGACATCAACATCGGAGGACCCACATCCGACAAATATGAGATCCACCTAAAAAGACTAATCAAGCACGCCAGACAGGAATGAGACCCACAAGAAGACTTTGAAGCTACACGACAAAGGTCTCCATCAAGCCGCCCACTAAGACTGTCGGCACCACCCAACACCTAACACGTATCCAACTTTGTGTCGGCACAATTAAATAACGACACGTATTCAAGACGCATCAACCAGATCTTCGTATATAAATACCAAGTCATATGCAACGATGAAGGCACGAGCGATTTCCTTATCTCTCTAAAAGCTCTCACTTCTCTCTAAAACTTTCTTAAAAATCCCTTTAAGTTTTCAGAAAACTTTATTTGTAATCTCGTAATCAAACTTTGTACCACAAGTTCAAGATCAATAAAGTAAGTTTTATTCATCAAACGTGTAATTTTAAAATAAAAATCTGCTAATAAAATATTAAACAAACATTATATAAGTTAAAAATCAAAGAGTAAAATATTAAAACAAAGAAAATGGTATCAGAGCACAAGATTGTCTTGGTGTTCGCCGTCCCAATCCTCTCTTTCCACTTCATCTCACAAAACAACCCTTACAAAATGGACACTATGTTCATCATAGCCGACACTTTGTCCAAAGTCATGGTCTTTGTTTTGCTCTCTCTATGGGCTGTTCTCTTCAAATCTGGTGGTCTCGATTGGCTCATCACTCTCTTCTCAGTCGCCACGCTCCCTAACACTTTCGTTATGGGCATCCCTTTGCTTCAAGCTATGTAAGGAGACTACACTCAGAACCTCATGGCCCAACTCGTTGTTCTTCAATGCATCATTTGGTAAGTTATTTAATCTTATATATCTTCTTTATTTTCTATACTATAAAATTTTGTAAAATTTCTATAAATAAAAACTTATTTAATAACTTTGTTTGTGATTATAAACATGTTAGTTGTTAGCACTTATTTTTGAGTTTCCGCATCTTTAAAAAGAATGCTAATAATAAATTATTTATTGATTTATATATTTGACTGAAAAAAAACAATCACAATTAAATGAATTTTTAGTGTTTTTGTGTTGTGTTTCAGTTAATTTAAACATATATGATATGATTTTTTTGATTAATTAGTTGAATTATTATATAACCTATGATACTAAATGTGAATATATTTAATATGTGTTTTAGGTATACTCTACTACTCTTCCTCTTTGAACTACGTGCGGCCAGGTTGCTAATCCGAACCGAGTTTCCGGGTCAAGCAGCCGGGTCAATCACTAAGATCCAAGTCGACGATGACGTCATCTCCTTAGACGGCATGGACCCACTCCGTACAGAAACTGAAACCGATATCAACGGTCGTGTAAGTCTAAGGATCCGACGGTCCAATCCGTACCCGACAGTCGGGTCCCGACTCCGTTGTCTCTTCCTCTCTATGCCTAACCCCTCGAGCCTCAAATCTTTCTAACGCCGAGATTTTCTCCGTCAACACTCCTAACCGTTTCTTTAACGGCGGAGGAGGAAGTGGTGCACTTCAGTTTCTTAACGATAATAACGAGATCATGTTTTGTAACGGTGACCTAGGCGGGTTCGGGTTTACAAGACCCGGGTGTGGTGTTAGCCCTAGGAGACTATCGGGTTACGCTTCTTCAGATGCTTACTCGTTGCAGCCGACGCCACGTGCCTCGAACTTTAATGAGCTTGATGTTAATGGAGCCGGTACGCCGGTTCGGATGAAGTCTCCTGTCGCCGGGAGGATATACCGGCATGCAGCGTCGCCGAAGATGACGTGGGAGTCAGGGAAGAGACATGGAGGCAAGGATACTATCAACGGTACGTACGTTTTCTTTGGAAGATGTGTCGTTAAGCACTGACACGACGCCGTTTAGTCGTTTTCCTTTAATTTATTTATTTCCACATTATTTTTTAATTAGTTTGTCTTTTGTTTTATAAAATTTAACCAATAGAAGAGACCTTGTGAGACTACATAAAATACAGCTTTTTTCAGATTAAAACTTAGCTTGTGTCACTTTTATCTTACAAATCCCAAGGAATATAATTTTTTTTTATAAAACATACTTAATTGAAATAATCAATTTAATTAATTTTCACTTGATTTAATACTTTAGTGTGCGTATTTTGAATTTTGTTAGCCTTATCATGAATCTCGTGTTTTTTGAGCTTAAGATTCTAATGAAACAACATAATGAAGCATGTTAATAAAGCGGACCCCTCATACCACCCGCAAGCTTATTATAATCAATAAAATCACATAAATGGTGAACAAGATGTTGACTTTTTGTTTCCATAATTTTTTTTTTTGGCCTCACAAGTCAATTTTTTTTTTCTGAGAAAGATAGATGCTATCATATTCCTTCAGCACGTGTGTAATCATTAGCGAAACCGACGCATAATTTTTATATAATTTTCTTTTAATTATAATTTCTCATTAGTACATTCCACAACCATGAGTAACAAGACGACTATATATTAGCTAGTGTATGCATTTGCTAACGTGTGTATATGATGATTATGTAGCAGTTTCAGAGAAAGAGATCAGCTTCAGAGACGTACTTAGGGCTGCGCCACCAGGTGTTGCTTGTACCATGGAGGAAGGAGCCGCCGGAAAAGACATAGCTCCGGTTGCTGCTATTGGTAAGCAAGAAATGCCAAGTGCTGCGTTGATGGTGCGGCTCATACTAACTGTCGTGGGACGCAAGCTTTCTCGTAACCCTAACACCTATTCTAGCATCTTAGGTCTTGTCTGGTCACTTATATCCTTCAGGTTACTAATCAAATATCCTTAGAATATCAAATCCGTCAATATATATATTCATTTATCTGATGAATGATGATTAAATTTCACTGGTTATTGAGCAGATGGAATATAGAGTTGCCAATTATTGTTGCGTTTTCGATAAAGATAATATCAGATGCAGGTCTTGGGATGGCCATGTTTAGTTTAGGTATGTTATTTTTTCTTTTTCTACGTGATAGCTATGTTTTAAAGGATGAAAGTAGTCAATAACTTTAAAATTTATAGGTCTATTCATGGCGTTACAGCCAAAGATGATCGCTTGTGGGGCGAAGAAAGCAACCTTAGGGATGTTGATTAGGTTCATCTCAGGTCCTGTTTTCATGGCTGCTGCTTCAGTTCTTGTCGGATTGAAAGGTTCTAAATTACATGCTGCCATCGTACAGGTAAACATTGGTTCATATAAATATTCATATAATATAATTTTGAATTTTCTAATGTTGATTATATTAGTATACGTTTTTGTCTCGTGAATAGGCGGCTCTACCACAAGGAATAGTACCGTTTGTGTTTGCGAGAGAGTATGGTTTGCATCCTGACTTACTCAGTACATTGTGAGTTTCTTGTTCTTTATAAATTTTCTTATCATTTAATTTTTACATTAATGGTTTTGAGTGTTGTATTGATGTTTTGTTTTGTCAGGGTTATCTTTGGTATGATAGTATCTTTATCAGTAACTATTCTATACTACGTGCTCTCTGAATTAAGTACTCCCTCCGTTTCGTTTTAATTGTCGTTCTAGATTTTTACACGCAGATTAAGAAACCATTTAATTTTACATATTCTCTAGATTAAAACACAATTACCTATACACTTAACCACATTTCAACCAATAGAAAAATAGAATAACAGATAAAACTAATAAATTTTGCATTGAAATTATAAAACGACACTTATTTTGCAACAAAAAAATTTCTCTACAACGACAACTAAATCGAAACGGAGGTAGTATATTTTGTATTCAAGAACGAGATGTCAAACGTCAGTGTCTCGTGCTTGCCATGTTTCTTGCTCTGAATTAGAATACCATTTTCTTTGTTTTATTTTACTCTTTAATTTTATTAACTTATATAATGTTTATTTAATATTTGTTTAGCAGATTTTTACTTTAGAATTACACGTTTGATGAATAAAACTTACTTTATTGATCTTGAACTTATGGTACAAAGTTTGATTACAAGATTATAAATAAAGTTTTCTAAAAACTTAAAGGGATTTTTAAGAAAGTTTTAGAGAAAAGGGAGAGATTTTAGAGAGATAAGGAAATCGCTCGTGCCTTCATCGTTGCATATGGCTTGGTATTTATATACGAAGATCTGGTTGATGCGTCTTGAATACGTGTCGTTTTTTAATTGTGCCGACACAAAGTTGGATACATGTTAGGTCTTGGGTGGTGCCGACAATCTTAGTGGGGCGGCTTGATGGA
>CAJHQP010011245.1:0-15804 GCA_905132765.1 Moricandia arvensis
ATGCCAACCTAAAGAAGTGCACCTTTTGCACGGATAACTTGGTTTTCCTAGGCTTTGTTGTGAGTGCAGATGGAGTTAAGGTTGATGAAGAGAAGATCAAGGCAATCAAGGAATGGCCGAGTCCAACCTCAGTAGGAGAAGTGAGGAGCTTCCATGGACTTGCCGGCTTCTATAGGAGATTTGTCAAGGACTTTAGCACCATTGCAGCTCCCTTAACTGAAGTTATCAAGAAGGATGTTGGTTTCAAGTGGGGAGAAGCACAAGAGAAGGCTTTCCAGAGCCTAAAAGAGAAGCTTACTCAATCACCTCTTCTTATGCTTCCTGACTTTGCTAAAACCTTTGAAATAGAATGTGATGCATCAGGAATTGGTATTGGTGCCGTGTTGATGCAGGATAGGAAACCCATTGCATACTTCAGTGAGAAGCTTGGAGGAGCCACACTCAACTATGCAACCTATGACAAAGAGCTCTATGCCTTGGTGAGGGCATTACAAACGTGGCAACATTACTTGTGGCCCAAAGAGTTTGTCATCCACACTGATCATGAGTCCCTCAAGTATCTAAAAGGGCAGAGTAAGCTTAGCAAGAGACACGCAAGGTGGGTTGAATTCATTGAGACCTTCCCATACGTGATCAAGTATAAACAAGGTAAGGAGAATGTAGTTGCTGATGCACTATCTCGGAGGTATGTTCTCTTGACCACTCTAGATGCTAAGTTACTTGGATTTGAGCAGATAAAAGACATGTATGATACTGATCATGACTTCAAGGAAGCTTATGCTTCATGTGCTAAGTTTGCCTCAGGGCATTACTTTAGAAAGGATGATTACTTGTTCTATGACAATAGATTGTGTGTGCCTAATTGCTCTTTGAGAGATCTTTTTGTCAGGGAATCCCATGGGGGCAGTCTAATGGGACACTTTGGGATTGCCAAGACCTTAAAAGTTTTACAGGATCACTTCTATTGGCCGCACATGAAGAGAGATGTGGAGAGGATATGTGGAAGGTGTGCTACTTGCAAGCATGCCAAGTCCCAAGTTCAAAACCAGGGTTTGTATACTCCTTTACCTATTCCACACCATCCCTGGAATGACATTTCTATGGATTTCATTGTTGGTTTGCCTAGAACTAGGACTGGAAAGGACTCTATCTTTGTTGTTGTTGATAGGTTCTCTAAGATGGCACATTTCATAGCATGTCATAAGACTGATGATGCATTGCATATAGCTAACTTGTTCTTTAAGGAGGTTGTACGTTTGCATGGCATGCCTAGAACCATAGTTTCTGATAGGGACACTAAGTTTCTTAGTTACTTTTGGAAGACACTTTGGTCTAAGTTAGGCACTAAGCTTTGTTCTCTACTACATGTCATCCACAAACTGATGGGCAAACTGAGGTAGTTAATAGGACATTAGGAACACTCCTGCGTGCATTCATTAGAAAGAACTTAAGAACATGGGAAGAATACTTACCACATTGTGAATTTGCATACAATCATGCTATGCATTCTGCTTCTAAGTATTCACCATTTGAAATTGTTTATGGGTTCAATCCCACCTCTCCTTTGGATCTAATGCCTTTACCTGAGTGTGAAAGGACAAGTCTAGATGGCAAGAAGAAAGCCGAGTTGGTTCAACAGATTCATGAGAAGGCTAGACTAAACATTGAGCAGAAGACCAAGCTGTATGAGAAGCAAGCAAACAAGGGGAGACGTGTGAGGACCTTTGAAGTTGGTGACCAAGTTTGGTTGCACCTAAGGAAGGATAGGTTCCCCAACGAGAGGAAGTCCAAACTGATGCCAAGGGTTGATGGACCCTTTGAGATCATCCACAAGATCAATGACAATGCCTACAAGCTTGATCTCCAAGGTAAGTACGATGTATCAAATAGCTTCAATGTCACTGACTTGGCTCCTTTTGTTGTAGATGGACCTGATTTGAGGACAAATCCTTTTCAAGAGGGAGGGGATGATGTGATCATGGACCGGATCACTAAGGAGGACAATGAGGAGAGTTTAGATGAGCAACATGAAGCCACAATGCATCAACCATTTGATGAGGATGCTCTAGCCATTCCTGAAGGTCCCATGACTCGTTCCAGAGTCAAGAAGCTTAAGGAGAATGTTGTTGGATTACTCACTTCACATCCACAACAAGAAGGTCTTGGACAAGGTTTGATCCGAGATGTCTTGATCACCATTCAAGCCATCTCTACACCAAACTGAGGTAGTGTCTAGGCAGACATGGAGTGCGTGCTCTTTTCCTTGCTTTTGGTTTTGTCCCACGAGGTTTTCCAGGAGGAAGGTTTTTAACGAGGCCACAACATGTCTACAAATCACCTAAGTGCTACACTCGGTCCAAGACTAATAGAAGTGCATTTTCATTTCATTTTAACTTATAAACTATAGTTTGCTTTCTTTCCTTTTTTGGTTCTTGTCGAAAACCCTAGAGGCATGTCTCTGGTTTTCTTATTTAAAGGGTTCCTTATACCCTATTGTACTCATCCAATCTTTTCTATACAAGTTATTCATCTTTTGCGGCTCTCTCCCTCTAAAAGAAGTGTGCCGAGTCTGGTGTGTCATATCCAGAGCTTAAGGGTGTCTAGTTTGGTGTGTAATATCCAAACCATTCATCTAGGAGTATCAAGAGATCATCCATCCCTCTTGTGTCACCATCCAATCCACACGCCTTGAAGGACTTGAGTCTTTTGATTCGTTCTTGCAAGGATTATCCATTCCCATCAACCAAAGAGCATCCTAGGGACGCATCATAATATCTAGAGAATCGATCCACTGGTGAATCAAAGGAATTTCCGCAACCTTTGTGTGCCATTCAATCCACATCCTTTGATCTATTGAGATTTCACAGTCTCTTGGATGCAAAGCTTATCTCCTCACCAACTTAGAGTGCAACATCCTTGGGAGGTTCTCATCATTTGGTATCAGAGCACACTCTGAGTTAGATTTGAGGACAAATCTTTCTGAAGAGGAGGAGTATGATGTGATCTGGGCCATTATGAAGTTATGCCATGAAAACATTCAGAATTAGCCATGATGTTAGCTAACATGTCGAGCCCATTTTTATCAGTTCAAGCCCAAGAAGATCCAAAATCAAGTGTTTCCTTGCTGTCTAAAAAGTGACGAAAATTGGAGATAAATTGCATGGAAATTCTCTCTCTCCATGCATTTTTTGATTCATAGACTATTAAATAACTAGCTTTGATTTGCCATAAATAGTTGAATCCCATTGATAAATAATTTTGTTTGTGAAGAATTTCTCCTTTAAGATGATTCATTTTGCCCATGTTTGGTGATTTGCAATCTTCTGATTCTAATCAAACCGAATAATCACGATGTAAAAGCTTGATTTCTATAAATCAGGGAATCATCACTGAGTGAATCAAAGATCGACTTTGTGAAATTATCCCACTTTTAACCGAGTGATTCCAGTTTCCCTGTTTGGAGATTTGCAATTTCTTCTTGATACTTAATAAAACCAGAATGAATCACGATGTAAGAAGCTTGATTTGGACTCATTAATCAGTGTAGAATCACCCTGAAGTTGAATCAATATCATTGGAGTTATGATGAAGAAGTTATCCCACTTTTAACCGAAGTGATTCTAGTTTACCCTGTTTGGAAATTTGGCAATTTCTTCTTGATACCAATAAAACCAGAATGAATCACGATGTAAGAATCTTGATTTGGACTCATAAATCAGTGTAGAATCACCCTGAAGTTGAATCAAGATCATAGGAGTTATGATGAAGAAGTTATCCCACTTTTAACCGAAGTGACTCCAGTTTACCCTGTTTGGAGATTTGGCAATTTCTTCTTGATTCTAATCAAAACAGAATGAATCAAGATGTAAGAACTTGATTTGGACTCATAAATCAGTGGATAATCACCCTGAAGTTGAATCAATATCATTGGAGTTATGATGAAGAAGTTATCCCACTTTTAACCGAAGTGATTCCAGTTTGCCTGTTTGGAGATTTGGCAATTTCTTCTTGAAACTAATAAAACCAGAATGAATCATGATCTAAGAAGCTTGATTTGGACTCATAAATCAATGGATAATCACCCTGAAGTTAAATCAATATCATTGGAGTTATGATGAAGAAGTTATCCCACTTTTAACCGAAGTGATTCCAGTTTGCCTTTTTGGAGAGTTGTCAATTTCTTCTTGATACTAGTAAAACCAGAATGAATCACGATGTAAGAAGCTTGATTTGGACTCATAAATCAGTGTAGAATCACCCTGAAGTTGAATAAAGTTCATAAGAGTTATGATGAAGATGTTTTCCCACTTTTTACCGAAGTGACTCCAGTTTACCCAGTTTGGAGATTTGGCAATTTCTTCTTGATTCTAATCAAAAAAGAATGTATCAAGATGTAAGAAGCTTTATTTGGACTCATAAATCAGTGTAGAATCATACGGAAGTTGAATCAAGATCATAGGAGTTATGATGAAGAAGTTATCCCACTTTTAACCGAAGTGATTCCAGTTTCCCTGTTTGGAGATTTGGCAATTTCTTCTTGATTCTAATCAAACCAGAATGAATCAAGATGTAAGAAGCTTGATTTGGACTCATAAATCAGTGGATAATCACCCTGAAGTTGAATCAATATCATTGGAGTTATGATGAAGAAGTTATCCCACTTTTAACCGAAGTGATTCCAGTTTGCCCTGTTTGGAGAGTTGGCAATTTCTTCTTGATACTAATAAAACCATAATGAATCAAGATGTAAGAATCTTGATTTGGACTCATAAATCAGTGTAGAATCACCCTGAAGTTGAATCAAGATCATAGGAGTTATGATGAAGAAGTTATCCCACTTTTAACCGAAGTGACTCCAGTTTACCCTGTTTGGAGATTTGGCAATTTATTCTTGATACTAATAAAACCAGAATGAATCACGATGTAAGAAGCTTGATTTGGACTCATTAATCAGTGTAGAATCACCTGAAGTTGAATCAATATCATTGGAGTTATGATGAAGAAGTTATCCCACTTTTAACCGAAGTGATTCCAGTTTACCCTGTTTGGAGATTTGGCAATTTCTTCTTGATACAATAAAACCAGAATGAATCACGATGTAAGAATCTTGATTTGGACTCATAAATCAGTGTAGAATCACCCTGAAGTTGAATCAAGATCATAGGAGTTATGATGAAGAAGTTATCCCACTTTTAACCGAAGTGACTCCAGTTTACCCTGTTTGGAGATTTGGCAATTTCTTCTTGATTCTAATCAAAACCAGAATGAATCAAATGTAAGAAGCTTGATTTGGACTCATAAATCAGTGGATAATCACCCTGAAGTTGAATCAATATCATTGGAGTTATGATGAAGAAGTTATCCCACTTTTAACCGAAGTGATTCCAGTTTGCCCTGTTTGGAGATTGGCAATTTCTTCTTGATACTAATAAAACCAGAATGAATCACGATGTAAGAATCTTGATTTGGACTCATAATCAGTGTAGAATCACCCTGAAGTTGAATCAATATCATTGGAGTTATGATGAAGAAGTTATCCCACTTTTAACCGAAGTGATTCCAGTTTGCCCTGTTTGGAGATTTGGCAATTTCTTCTTGATACTAATAAAACCAGAATGAATCACGATGTAAGAAGCTTGATTTGGACTCATAAATCAGTGGTAGAATCACCCTGAAGTTGAATCAATATCATAGGAGTTATGATGAAGAAGTTATCCCACTTTTAACCGAAGTGATTCCAGTTTACCCTGTTTGGAGATTTGGCAATTTCTTCTTGATACTAATAAAACCAGAATGAATCACGATGTAAGAAGCTTGATTTGGACTCATAAATCAGTGTAGAATCACCCTGAAGTTGAATCAATATCATAGAGTTATGATGAAGAAGTTATCCCACTTTTAACCGAAGTGATTCCAGTTTACCCTGTTTGGAGATTTGGCAATTTCTTCTTGATACTAATCAAACCAGAATGAATCAAGATGTAAGAAGCTTGATTTGGACTCATAAATCAGTGGATAATCACCCTGAAGTTGAAATCAATATCATTGGAGTTATGATGAAGAAGTTATCCCACTTTTAACCGAAGTGATTCCAGTTTGCCCTGTTTGGAGAGTTGGCAATTTCTTCTTGATACTAATAAAACCAGAATGAATCACGATGTAAGAAGCTTGATTTGGACTCATTAATCAGTGTAGAATCACCCTGGAGTTGAATCAATATCATTGGAGTTATGATGAAGAAGTTATCCCACTTTTAACCGAAGTGATTCCAGTTTACCCTGTTTGGAGATTTGGCAATTTCTTCTTGATACTAATAAAACCAGAATGAATCACGATGTAAGAATCTTGATTTGGACTCATAAATCAGTTTAGAATCACCCTGAAGTTGAATCAAGATCATAGGAGTTATGATGAAGAAGTTATCCCACTTTTAACCGAAGTGATTCCAGTTTCCCTGTTTGGAGATTTGGCAATTTCTTCTTGATTCTAATAAAACCAGAATGAATCAAGATGTAAGAAGCTTGATTTGGACTCATAAATCAGTGTAGAATCACCCTGAAGTTGAATCAAGATCATAGGAGTTATGATGAAGAAGTTATCCCACTTTTAACCGAAGTGATTCCAGTTTACCCTGTTTGGAGATTTGGCAATTTCTTCTTGATTCTAATAAAACCAGAATGAATCAAGATGTAAGAAGCTTTATTTGGACTCATAAATCAGTGGATAATCACCCTGAAGTTGAATCAATATCATTGGAGTTATGATGAAGAAGTTATCCCACTTTTAACCGAAGTGATTCCAGTTTGCCCTGTTTGGAGAGTTGGCAATTTCTTCTTGATACTAATAAAACCAGAATGAATCACGATGTAAGAATCTTGATTTGGACTCATAAATCAGTGGATAATCACCCTGAAGTTAAATCAATATCATTGGAGTTATGATGAAGAAGTTATCCCACTTTTAACCGAAGTGATTCCAGTTTACCCTGTTTGGAGAGTTGGCAATTTCTTCTTGATACTAATAAAACCAGAATGAATCACGATGTAAGAAGCTTGATTTGGACTCATAAATCAGTGTAGAATCACCCTGAAGTTGAATCAAGATCATAGGAGTTATGATGAAGAAGTTATCCCACTTTTAACCGAAGTGATTCTAGTTTACCCTGTTTGGAGATTTGGCAATTTCTTCTTGATTCTAATCAAACCAGAATGAATCAAGATGTAAGAATCTTGATTTGGAATCATAAATCAGTTTAGAATCATCCTGAAGTTGAATCAAGATCATAGGAGTTATGATGAAGAAGTTATCCCAATTTTAACCGAAGTGACTCCAGTTTACCCTGTTTGGAGATTTGGTAATTTCTTCTTGATTCTAATCAAACCAGAATGAATCAAGATGTAAGAAGCTTTTTTGGACTCATAAATCAGTGGATAATCACACTGAAGTTAAATCAATATCATTGGAGTTATGATGAAGAAGTTATCCCACTTTTAACCGAAGTGATTCCAGTTTGCCCTGTTTGGAGAGTTGGCAATTTCTTCTTGATACTAATAAAACCAGAATGAATCACGATGTAAGAAGATTGATTTGGACTCATTAATCAGTGTAGAATCACCCTGGAGTTGAATCGATATCATTGGAGTTATGATGAAGAAGTTATCCCACTTTTAACCGAAGTGATTCAAGTTTACCCTGTTTGGAGATTTGGCAATTTCTTCTTGATACAAATAAAACCAGAATGAATCACGATGTAAAAATCTTGATTTGGACTCATAAATCAGTTTAGATCAACCCTGAAGTTGAATCAAGATCATAGGAGTTATGATGAAGAAGTTATCCCACTTTTAACCGAAGTGATTCCAGTTTACCCTGTTTGGAGATTTGGCAATTTCTTCTTGATTCTAATAAAACCAGAATTAATCATGATGTAAGAATCTTGATTTGGACTCATAAATCAGTGTAGAATCATCCTGAAGTTGAATCAAGATCATAGGAGTTATGATGAAGAAGTTATCCCACTTTTAACCGAAGTGATTCCAGTTTACCCTGTTTGGATATTTGGCAATTTCTTCTTGATACTAATAAAACCAGAATGAATCACGATGTAAGAAGCTTGATTTGGAATCATTAATAAGTGTAGAATCACCCTGGAGTTGAATCAATATCATTGGAGTTATGATGAAGAAGTTATCCCACTTTTAACCGAAGTGATTCTAGTTTATCCCTGTTTGGAGATTTGGGAATTTCTTCTTGATACAAATAAAACCAGAATGAATCACGATGTAAGAATCTTGATTTGGACTCATAAATAAGTTTAGAATCACCCTGAAGTTGAAGCAAGATCATAGGAGTTATGATGAAGAAGTTATCCCACTTTTAACCGAAGTGACTCCAGTTTACCCTGTTTGGAGATTTGGCAATATCTTCTTGATTCTAATCAAACCAGAATGAATCAAGATGTAAGAAGCTTTATTTGGACTCATAAATCAGTGGATAATCACCCTGAAGTTAAATCAATATCATTGGAGTTATGATGAAGAAGTTATCCCACTTTTAACCGAAGTGATTCCACTTTGCCCTGTTTGGAGAGTTGGCAATTTCTTTTTGATACTAATAAAACCAGAATGAATCACGATGTAAGAAGC
This sequence comes from Moricandia arvensis, assembly GCA_905132765.1. NCBI lineage: Eukaryota > Viridiplantae > Streptophyta > Magnoliopsida > Brassicales > Brassicaceae > Moricandia > Moricandia arvensis. The sequence continues at coordinate 8,646 of CAJHQP010011245.1, forward strand.
TTGATTTGGAATGATTAATAAGTGTAGAATCACCCTGGAGTTGAATCAATATCTTTGGAGTTATGATGAAGAAGTTATCCCACTTTTAACCGAAGTGATTCTATTTACCATGTTTGGAGATTTGGCAATTTCTTCTTGATACGAATAAAACCAGAAGGAATCACGATGTAAGAATCTTGATTTGGACTCATAAATCAGTTTAGAATCACCCTGAAGTTGAATCAAGATCATAGGAGTTATGATGAAGAACTTATCCCACTTTTAACCAAAGTGATTCCAGTTTTCCATGTTTGGAGATTTGGAAATTTCTTCTTGATTCTAATCAAACCAGAATGAATCAAGATATAATAATCTTGATTTCGACTCATAAATCAGTGTATAATCATCCTGAAGTTGAATCAAGATCATAGGAGTTATGATGAAGAAGTTATCCCACTTTTAACCGAAGTGATTCCAGTTTACCCTATTTGGAGATTTGGCAATTTCTTCTTGATTCTAATCAAACCAGAATGAATCAAGATGTAAGAAGCTTTATTTGGACTCATAAATCAGTGGATAATCACCCTGAAGTTAAATCAATATCATTGGAGTTATGATGAAGAAGTTATCCCACTTTTAACCGAAGTGATTCCAGTTTGCCCTCTTTGGAGAGTTGGCAATTTCTTCTTGATACTAATAAAACTAGAATGAATCACGATGTAAGAAGCTTGATTTGGACTCATAAATCAGTGGATAATCACCCCGAAGTTAAATCTATTGACAAAGTATATAATCAAATAAGAGGAAGAAAGAATCTGGAAACAAGTGAAGAAGAAGCAGAGTTGAACTTGCTTGAGTTACAAGTATGTCCGTACAATGCTTGACTCATAAGGCACCTCAGCTCAACCTAACGTGTCTTAGGAGGCAAGGCAAGTTCAAACTCGCCCTCGGTTCATGCCAGAAGAGAGAAGAGACCGTTGGAGATATTTTAGAGGCAAGAAAGGTTGATTCAAATGGAAAGATCACATGTTCCTCTTAAGGGTTGAACCGTTGAGGACATGTCACTTTCATGTCTTGATCAGACCACCTCCCTCGAGCAGAGTCCTTTAGTTTATTCTTTCTTTTGTACTTAGGCAAGCTTATTTTATTCATTCTCTGTATAGGCAACTTGCCTACTTAAGCATGTAACCGAGCCACACTTCAACTAAGGAAATAAGTTTCCCTTCACTCTCTTTCTTAGTTTCGAGTATCTCTCTCTCTCTCTCTCGAGTTTACTTCCTTTCTCTCTGGTTCTTCACTCTGTTCTTCATTTTCTAACATGGTATCAGAGCTTAAACGCTCTTGAGCACCTAATCTCTTCCGCAAAGCTTCATTACTTCACTTGCTCTTTCACTTAATCGATTTACTTTTTCAAAAATCTCTCACAAATCCTATTGTCCACCGGATAATAGCATTGTTCTTTCTGAGTTCTTTCTCTGGTTCTTGGTTGTTCTTACTCTCTTCTGTCCAACCTATCTCTTTCTAAGGCAGAAACCTGCTCACCATATTGTTATCTCTAAACCAAACATCCGGAGCTTCTCTTTCTTTTGAGTACACCCTTTTACCCGCTGGACAAAAGCAAAGAGAAGATGGAGCAACACAAGCCAGTGATGATTCCGGTCACTTTGAAAGGTGCAAACTACCTCATCTGGTCTAGATTGGCCAAGACAGCCCTTGGAGGAAGGGGTCTATGGGAGCATATCACCTCAGGAGAAGCCCCAAGACAGATTACTCAACGGGAAGATGGCAAGGAGGTTGTAGTGGTAGATGAAAGCAAATGGGGTCAGGAGGACCTTATGGTGCTGTCTATCTTGCAAAGCTCACTTGACACACCCATCATGGAGGCATACTCACATTGTGAAACCGCAAAACAATTGTGGGACACTTTACTCAAGGTTTATGGCAACACTTCAAACCTAACCAGAATCTTTGAAGTGAAGCGAGCCATAAACAACTTGCAACAAGAGGAGATGGACTTCACCAAACATCTTGGGAAGTACAGTCAGCTATGGGCAGAGCTAGAAGTGTTGAGACCTAGCACAACGACCTCAATGTCATTGAAGAAAGGCGTGAGCAAGACAAGATCTTTGGGTTGCTTCTCACTCTCAACCAGAACTTTAATGATGTAATCAAACACATCTTGAGGGCCAAGGAACTACCAAGTATGGATGATGTGTGTGCTCAGCTGCACAAGGAGCTAGGGTCAGAAGGTTTATTTGGGGGTAAAGGAGAACTATCCATGGCCAACAAGGTAGAGAAGGTAGAAACCGGCTCAGCTCACAAGGCATACTACAAACCAAATGAGAAACGAGTGACTTGTGAGCATTGCACAAAGCATTTGTTTCGGTTTCGTGACCCAATTTACATTATATATATATAATATATATAATATAATAAATAATATAATATATATAATCATATGCTATCCATAGTAAAGGTCACATTATCAAAAATAGTCTAACACACCTAAAATCTTGCACAAAAATTAAAAAGTAGTCAATTAAAGGAAATTAAAATAACATTGGCGAAAAGATATATAATTCTACAGGTGAAAAAAAGAACATATCCTAAATCCAATCCAGCTGGTCTATCTGCTACCACCCTCAATAACTGCCTCAGACCCCAGAACCCGCAACTATACAAACATCATTCTACAAATCAAGCTATAGACCTGAAAGATCAAATTTATATGAAGAAGAGTGATCTATTATTTGGGTGATGCCCACCGAACAAGCCATGGAAATCTGATACAACGGCATGGGACCTGAGAAAAAAATAAAGAGAGTAAATGAAGTTAGTGGTAAATGATTGTTCCACGAATTGCTGATAAGTCTCCACTAACAATACAATGTCAATATAAGACGTAGAATAGTATAGTTGCAATGTTCCTCTCATGTATAGCGAGAAAACGAATGCATCAAGCGTCTACCTTTCAATAATGTGTTGAGGCTTATTTCCAATTAATCACCATATCAAGAATATGTCGAAACCACGTGCAATAAAATGGAACGTCTCAATGCAAACTCTCAATAAAAGTTTGTTGTAAACTTTTTGGTATAACATAAGATAGTATGAATGCTTGGAATGAACATTAACTGTTAAGATCAAAAACAGTGTCAAGGTGTTAAAATTAAAGTACTTTTACTCTCATTGTATAATACTACAAAACCATAATAAAATGCTATTTTGTCAAAAATCACTTTCGAATTCATTTAGTATTCAAAGAAGGTTGAGCCCTTCTTCACAAATGTCCCATGACAATCTCATTATTTCGTTAAATATAATATGCCTTTTACATAAGTCGTATGAGCACTGTAATTTAGCAATTAAAACTTGTTAAATAAAGCCGTAACATCTTGAAGACTATACAAATAAAACTCTGGAGTTGGCCTCTTAAAGATAAACTAGAATGAATTTCTTATGTTTAGCACGCTAGATACACGTGCATGTAGGAAATTTCCAATTGAATATATCCTACTCAGTAATGACTTTTGAGAGACTGTGGAGTGCATAAGAAATTTATAATAAACGTGTAGTTGATGGGATGATGAGTCGTCGAAGCTTATTATCAATTGATGTGACCTTCATGGAAAGTATGTGCTCTTTACATTTCTCAACCTATTCTTACAGTTTGGGATTTAAGTTTAAGAAACCACTGATAGTGACCGTACATATTATCGGTTTATCGTGGCGTCAAGGGGTACCGTAGGAGTGATGCGTGCTGTAGGTTTTATAGGGGTTCAGAATAAGTGAGTTAAAGAATGTGTAGAATTAGGTCTAGCAAATGGAACGAATCTAGATATCTCGGAAGCTTCTCTTTGTTTACATATCGTATTAGTGGTATGAGTTAATGAGTGACTACGCATAGAATAGGCGATAATAGTCATGTAATGATCATTTGATACCATACCATAGTTGTTTAGTTGTATATGACGTGTGGAAATGAAGCACAACGCAAATGTTTAGCACACCACATTAAGTGTGTTGAAGGAAGAGATATTTATTACAAATCCTACACATGAAAGCTGAACTAATACGTAGAGCACGGAGGATCAGTGTTAGTTATGATGAGGCCAGACAAGAATGAAGGAAGAACTGTATTATAAAGAAAGACTGGATATGTACACTAAGGATGAGAGAGAGTTATGGTTAGAAGGAGCGCCTAAATAGAATAAAATAGGAAGACCGAGTAGGGAGAATGGAAAGATCCTCTAGGAGGAGGAAGTACGTGGATAGGTAAGCGTTACAATAATAGTACTAGATAGAAGTAGTTAGAGAAAATAGAATCTAATTGGTTAGTGATCCTGATAGTCGTAAGTCATTAGAGGTGGTGTAGAATTCTGAATAATAAAATATAGCTTACATTTTAAGGTCTAAGTGTACAGGGAGAACTAGAGGTGGTGAGGTCCTAGTTGATAATGGTATATGTATGTAGCACAAGTTATGATGGCCTCATTCTCAAAAAAACCTTCCCCTGGATCCGTACCATATACTACCTATTCGACTTGAGGGCTCAATATCTGACCAACTACACAGTATGTAGCTACATGCGACATATACCATATCGCCTACTACAGATATATACCGCTACACCTGATTATAACTGACCATGGTCATATGACAGAGTGAATGAGTGCACAGGTGCAAACTCTTCTGTGATGCGAGTCCTCATGATACCACGACGAGCATGTACTAACTTTAATCGTTTCATGCTAAAAATATCTTTTTAATTGTTTGCTAGGGTCAGAAGGTTGGTAAGGCGGAAGAGATTCACACCAGGTAATTCCTTCATTAGGAAAATCTAAAACGAAAGACATAAGTTCTTTAACCATTCCCATATGATCGTGTACGATCCCGATTTCGAAATACGTAGTTCGTACACAGAGTTAAGGCAAGGCCCAATCATTATCAACAAGGTATATGTCAATTGACGAAAACAACAAGATAGTAAAATCGAACAGCAAAATCTACAAAGAAGAAGCGCATGAAATATTTTCTGAATTCAGGCGCATTGATAGTCGTTTGACATTACTGCGATAAATTGGCTGCTCAACATCTCATGCGTATCCGTGTCGAAGTTATCCTCTTCTAATCCCTTTGTAATACTGCGAGGACCCTCAAATGATCCCCTAGCGGTGCGCATGATCACAATGTTCAGCAGCGTCGAACTAATCATGAGTAATAGATAGACGCAATAATTATGCCCTCATAGAAATTTTCAGTGTTTACATGTGGGTCTTCTAAGCATTGCCTATTTGCCTATTGCGTGATGTCTTACCAAATTATATCCGTCCCCGAGGCGCATTTCCTATACCGAGAGGATATCCTACAGAATCCCCCTTCTACATACTTTCTTCAGAGAGCGAGAGAGTTGTCTTGCTCCTTCCCACAGATATTTTGCTCCCCGGTGTTCGAATCATATGTTTTTATAGCCGAATACAAAAACTAGGTGCCATTCTTTCTCATCCAGGAATTCTTCGTGTTTATTCTCTCAAGTAAAACATAGACATTTTTAGGTATCTGTTTGGTGGAACTTTGATATTATTTAAATACAATTCCTCCTGCAGAACAATTAGGAAGACATTTATGACCCGTCTCTTGGTCGAAGTGTCCTTTCGTGCTTGAGTTATCGCTTGATTATTAATCGTTAGGTGGGGCTTGACTGCACGCTTTAGGCCTGTTTCCATATCTCTTGTCGTTCTAAATCTAAGCGTTCACGATAGAGAATTGTGACAGAGCGCTAAAAAACGTGTCTTACCCGTTAAAATGATTATACCTACATGCTAATTGCGAATAATATCTTATAACTAACTATCGTTGATAAACGTAAGTATGTGAACTCAGCAGGTTCAACACAATAATAAACTTCGAGCTCAAATTTAATTCTCATTAACTAACTATGATTTTCAGTCTACCATTTGAGAGAATAAGACTTAACTTTTATTCAAAAAGTGCGTCAGTCGATTTTTCATTACAATCCTCTCCGAGAATATTTAGTTTAAGATTAGTGACATACTGAAAGTCGTTCGTCGTTTTAAGACGATCGTTTCTCTATGTGCATGCGTGCAAGCGATAGACCAACCTCTAAGTCGTTGTCGGCTGGATAGCGAGCTTCTTCTCGTGATGAGGCATTGAATGCTATAAGATCAGGTAGCGAACATCGTCCATGGTGAGGTTCCTATGCTTTGATTTCGCCTTTAATCATATGATGTTGTGCTCTTCGACATAAAGCCGATCAGTTAGTACACTTCCACATGGCTGTTTTCTGTCATTATCTTTTTTCATATGCTGCATCTTCGTCTAAAATTGCCCTTAGGCAATCAATACCTTGGTCACATAAGTTTCGTCTGTTCTGAGCGTTATATAAATCAAACGATCTTGCATCCTACGTGATATCTTTAGATGTAGATGTAGCAATAACAATTAGAAAGACTCTTTTCACTTTATAAATCATGATGTATGTCTATCAGTGTAGCATCTTAAGCATCTGCAGCACATCCTGAGGGTCGCCGTCCAACATACTCAGTAATAACTGTAGATAAGTGTTATATAACTTATGAAAAGTTTCATAAGGATTAGCTCAAATAACACGATCGAAGTAGCAACTCCCAAGGATCACAGTTTGTTAGAAACCTCCGAATGAGACTCTTTCATCTGCTTAAAGAGAAGGGTGTCGTTGAATCTTGCATTTAGACAATTCTGACGGTGAATGCCGCATCGGCGTAGCTTAAGGTGCAGTTAATTGTCTTTCCCACTCGGACAATACCACTCTCCCCCGACGAGCCGAAGTTTGCTCGGATAGGTCCAACTCTCGCCGGTGTGAAACCAGCTTTGTTCGGTTGATAATTTGATGAAGAATTATGACCCCGTCGGGTGAGCTGTCCCTATCTCACCCACATTGCCGCTCGGGCGGAAGCCTAAGTGGAGTGCGTAGACAGTTTTCCAAGTTCCTGATGGTATATGTCCCTCACATACTCAACTTAAGCGAACGAAGCCCGAGTTGTGACTATGGATAACTCTTGATCATATTGGATACTCTCGTTTCCCAAAGTAGATCTACACAAATCAGTTTAGACTCTGTACTCACAGACAAGGCAAATCAGTTTCATGTTTTTCTAATTAGAGTTTAAGATTAGTTTAC